>VOPJ01002026.1:0-51395 GCA_014673585.1 Semibalanus balanoides
GCAACACCGGCGCGGGTCGGCATACAGCGCATGGAACAGCTAGGTGCTGCTCTTCTGCGTATATTTTGTGTATTTGCGTAATGAATAGAGACTAGAAGAAATTGTTCATTACATATGTGTGGAAATAAACATTTTCGCAGTCAAAAATGCCCGAGAAATTCCAAACATGATCAGAAATATAGAAACATGACAAAAAAGGATGCGAAGCTATGGAGAGCTGTGTTTAACACAAGTCACACTGCAGTCAGGATTGATGTCCTCCTAATGCATGCTATAGGCTGCAGTTTTTTTTTGCAGGCCTTATACTTGTGAATTTCATACTAGTGAATTTAGCAACAGGCTGAACTAAGCCAGATTTACAAAGTGGAATGTCATCCTATATTAATATATCAGTTTGACACAGCTGCCATGTCGAAGTCTCCAGGACCGGGCGGCGCGGTCACAGTCCAGTGACTGCGGTACGGTCTGAGCGGCGACGCGACGGTCTGCCATGTCGTGACGCAGAGCTGCGGCACATGTGGCGCAGATGGTGTGGCGGTGTGACGATCGTGACGCGCCGTTTTGTTTACCAGGTCAGCTGTTCAACCGGTCCGTTAGCCAGTAAACTGCTAAATTGGTGGCGCCTCACGTCAGCTCCCGTTAGGAAAACTCACATCAGCTCCTGCTAGGCAGGGGTGTAACTTTATATCTCTTTGGGAGCCCCTCTAATCTGAGCTGAGCCCTCCCAAGGGTGCTCCTGCCCCCCCACAATATTTCCCCCAAAACTGCCCCTGCACAATTTCAAGAACTTCCCGTACGGATTGTTCTGTTATGTATGTTGCATATTTTATTATACCAAGATCTGATTCCATCTTAGGAGTATTCTAGAAGTATACGAGCATTGTGATTTCATCTGTGACTGCTTTTTCGATTATGATATGATTGATAAGTTGGAAGCATGGATTGTTTTCTGCTAACAAGTCCGTGGATACAAATTTCAAGCGTTAAGACTAGCGAATAGTGGAGGAAGAGCATGGCAATTTAGCGATCGGAGTGCTCTATTGAAATGGTGTTCAATGTAATTTGTTGTAAATTTATTGTTTGCCTGGAATAAGGCTGATAGTTGTTACAGCCTTACTGGCTCCCTGGCATTGCAATATCTTAAATTTCCAGCATCCATCCTAAAATAATTATTTGATACGGAGGAATATCGAGGGAATCGAGCTTTCAAAGGTTATCGGTTCGTCGTGGCCAGGGGCGCCATGGCTCTTCTAGGAGGTTAACCGAGGTCAGCCTGAGGGGGTCCTTGGTTGACCTGACGAGCCCTTTGGTTCTCGGTCAGCCTGAGCAAGCCTCGGTGGGTCTGGAAGGGAAAATAGTAGACCGGAGGGGGCACTCCGTCAATTTGAGAGAGTCCTTTGTCCGGTTGCGGGGCTCTAGTCGACCTAAGGAGCCATTTTTGGGGCCTGAGGGTTCCCCTGCCGGCCTGAGGGTCCTCAGTCGTCCAGATCGGCCTGATTGTCTCTCAGTCGGCTTGAGGGAAGGTCGGCCGGCTTGAGGGGGCTTTTGGTCGGCCTGAGGGAGTCCAGTAGGCCTGACAAGCTCGTCTTCGGCCTGAGCCCTGCCGACCTGAGGGGGGTCTCAGTCGGAGGTCTGATCGGCCTGAGAGACCCTCGGTCGAAGAGGGGGCCCTCAGCCAGCTTGAGGGAACCGCAGCCGGCTTGAGGGGGCCCTTGGTCGGTCTGAGAGGGGGTCCAGACGGCCTGAAGTTCTCTTTGTCAGCCTGAGGGGGCTTTAGTCTGCCTGAGTGTCCCACGGTATGCCTGAGGGGACCTTGGTCGGCGTGAGGGGTCCCTCAGTGGCCCTAAAGAACTCTCAGTCGGCCTGAGTTGCTCTTGTTTGGCCTAAGGGGCTTTTTCGGTCTGCAGGGCCCATGGTTGGCCTGAGGGGGCATTGGTCAGCCTGAGTGAGTCCTCTGACGGCCTTAGGGACCTATCGGTCTGGCTTGGAAGGGCCCTCGATCGGCTTGGTCGACTTGAGGATGCCTTTTTCGGCCTAAGGTGCCTTCAGTCAGCTTGAGGAGGTGATTTTTATACCCTTAGTCGGCCTGAGTAGCCCTCGGTCGGCCTATAGGGGTCCCTAACTCCCAAGTGTTCCTATGGAGCTCTTCTGTCGGCCTAAGGGGAGCTCTCAGCCGAATCTAGGGGCCCTTGGTCGGCCTGAAAAATAACTCGGTCGGCCTGATGTGCCACATCGGTTTGCTCGAATGGCTCTTGCCAGGCCTGAGCAGGCCCCCGGCTGGTCTGAGAGGGCCATTGTCTAGGCCGGAAAGATCCCTGTGGTCTGAGAGTGGCCTTAGTTAATTTGAGACGCGGTATTGTCAACCTACCTTAGAGCCATATGCTCCCTGTTGTTCTGAAATGGCCTTTGTCAGGCCTGAGAGGGCCCTATGCCTGTCTGGGAGGTCTTTTTGCAGGCGCGTATCCAGAATGTCGGTCAGGGAGGCACCACTTAGTGATCGCTGTCAAATAATTTTTGTTGACGGAGGGGATAAAGTGTCACGGAAGGGTGGTTGACCGGGGGAGTGGAGCGTAATCATCTAGTGTCCCCTGGATCCACGCCTGATTTGCCAGTTTGAAAGGACCCTTAACCCGTGTCTTACTGGGGGCTATGTGTACCCCCTCCCGTTATTTTAAAATATCACCTAAACTAACAGCTATATCGTCACCAGCCTTTCAGTACCTTATCTAAAATCAATTTGACACATGCTGCCCGAAGGAAAAAGATGAGGCTATGATAGGTCAAACAGGAAATGACTGTCAGAGTGACGTCATGTTCTACGTTTTTTTGTTGAAAAATAAGGGTTTTTCGGGAAACGCTGTCCAAAAGGTACAGTTTATAAGATAAATTAAATTGTTATATACCAAATGAGAGATAAGAAACTCGGCTATCAAACTGCATTGTCAGAATTTCTTAATTCACTAAAATACAATATTTTGATAAATCAAATATTTGTGTTTGTTTTAACAACTTAAAAAACGGAATAAATATGTTCTAGAAGAGAACAATGAATATGTGTAGCAAGTTTGAAGTCGATATATTCAAAAATGAATGACTTACAACTTTTCAAAGCCAAAATTCGACTTTTGTTTTGTGTTTTTTCTTCTATTCTATGAAGAAAGAAAGCAATGTCACAAGGTCACTTTTCGCGTTCTAGTCGAAAAACAAAACCATATACATATGTTAAAACTCCTAATGACCGTAATTTACAGTTTGACCTCGTTAACTCGGATGACCTTGACCTGACCCAGGGCCAAAAACAGATTTTAATGGTAATTGGAAGTGAATACACGAATCATACCGATTTATCAACTGATTATGTGTTTAGTATTGCACTTTTGCGCGACGATTCCATTCACCGGACTTTGATGACACGGTCAAACATTTTGCCTTTGATGTGACCTGTGGCGTCATCACTCATCAGTGACTCTGAGGTTGACAATATTATGTTTCCCTTGAAAAATGTAACAGGGCTACCTAATGCCGCTTGACTTTTTTAAGATCAGTCAAGTAGTTCCGGAGATCAAAGGGGGCTATAAATAGCCCTCCCCCAGTAAGTCGCGTTACAGAATATACCCCAGTAAGTCGCAGGTTATTCGTTCAAGGAGGAGGGCAACCTAAGTGTCTGGCCTGAGGGTTTATAAGTCCCTAAGAGAGGACCTCCACTTCCTTTAAAGGATCCTCGGTCGACCAGAGATGACCACCGTCCGATCTGAGAGGGCCTTACGCTTGTCTAAGAAGGTCATTATCAGACCTAAGAGGGTCCTGCATGCGAGTCTGAGAAAGCTCTTGGTCATTCTGGAGAACTCATCGGGCTGAACGAGCCATTGGTCGGTCGGACTCGGAAGCAGTCTTGCAGACTCAAGAGTCGGAATCTGAGTCTATTGGAGTCAGTTATATTGACTGGAGTCAGAGTCAGTTAAATTTTGCCGACTTTGACTGGGAGGTGCGAGTTATGTAACTATGTGGAATGCGTTTTTCTGAAGTGCATTTTTAATTGGCCACCGATGGTGATAATTTAACATTTTACGACTGTGAAATTAAGTTCCAATTCTGTAAAAATATGTATGTAATGAACAGTCAGTGTATAGGTACCTATCAATTTTAGTTAGTTAACTAGTAGGTCAATTGTCAATTTAATGGGCTGAAAGAAGGAAGTTTGGGAAACCAAATTGGTAGTTTTTGTTTTGTTTTAGGCTGTATGAAACGGACAAAATTGTTCACTAAATCTGAATAAAATATAAATGTAACGGTTTTATAATAAACATATTATATAATAATGATACACTATATATATGGTATTTAAAAATTATATATTCAACTTGAGCACTCAGCCGTTGCCCCCCCCCCCAACCGATTTCATAAAGTTCCACCACTGCCACTAGGTAAGCTCACATCAGCTTCCGCTAGGTAAGCTGCGGTGTGAGTGAGTGAAGCGTTATTTAATCTTACCGACATACTGGTCACTGTCCTCTTCCAACTTCAGTGAAGTGCAGAAGTATGTTTCTGGCTGTAAACAAAAATTGTCCATGTGATTTTTTAAACACATATACACAAAATGTGTCATAACTCGCATATCAGAGATGCGGGTTGATTGTTTCGCGATGGCAATGAAATTGATGATGGTGACGAATGATGGTGACGAAATTGCACTGTGCCAAACAGCTGAGTCTGAGCTGAGTCTCAGTCGGCAAAAAGCTCGAGGTGGTAAGCGAACGCACTGACGCGTGTAACAATCCCTTCACACATGGTGGCTGGTGCATAACCAATGGTACCGCTCAGGAAGTCTCTTAACGGGCACACAAGCTGGTCACCAACCCACGCTATCCGGAGGATGCAAGTCACTGCGTACACTCAGCATTTTCTGCATTGTACAGAACATAAATAGCGTACCATGCCTTTTCTGGTTTGGTTTGCAAAATTTGTCACGAGATTGCATGAAATGTGCTGTTTGAACAGTACATCTTATGCACATCTGATAAAGTAGCATGATTATTTGTTCACGACGATGCTCAGAATTGCATGGTGCTTGATCTGGACGTGACTCAGCAGTACACCGCATCGAAACAGCAGGCTAGCCGCCAGCAGGTCGGTCAAATTGTTGTCTCCTCTGTGTTGGCTCTGTTCTGCAGACGAGTTAACTGGACTGTGTCCACCCAGGACAGTGAGTCTCACGAGAGTTGGCGACACCGCATGCGACAAATGGCTCCTTCACCGGACCGAACAAGCCACTGCACAGCAGTTAATTTTCTGATTCAGTGCGCATAAATTCACGGTGGCTGCTTACGGCACCTGGAAGGTATCCTGGTGTACATTTTGACAGCAAATTTTGCGTTAAAAATTCCCCTAGGCAATGATAGTTTTGCAAACTCGTGTGTTTTTTAGCAGCATTCCTATTACCTGCGGGCGGCCATGATTACGTTAACCTGCGGGGGCAGATTCTCCCCAACCCCCCCCCAGAGATCTCGAGAATTGCTTGGCTACTTTAAAGTAGTAAAATAATTAACGGCGTTCCGCACATGATGCCCCATGCGATGTTTACCTGCAGATCCGCCACGGAACGATACATTTAACCAATTACAGCAAAACAGACCGCATGTGACGTTCGTATCGTCCCAAACAATCACCAACAGCACATGCTTTTTATCAGATAATCCCCATTTTTCATCCCCTGAATTCGCATATGATTTTTCATTTGGGTATCTTGTCTTTTTTATATGCTAAAAATCAGTACGTTGGAAGCTCTCAAACGTTTTGGGCATGAAATCGGTCGAAGCACATGGCCGCAATAACCTTTCAAAAAACACCTAAAACATTCGTTCTTGTTGCCCCCTGGCCCCTCATTTTTGAACAAAACAGTCATTTTGGGGTCTTGACATGATGAATCAAATGGTGTCCGTCCCATAAAAATCCGCTGAGTGGTTATCGATATCTCTGGATGGTGCAGAATCTGCCGCTTCCCGCAGATTAACGTAATTCTGGCCTGCCGCAGGGAATAGGGTTAACTGCAACCCAAAAACCCGACGAATACACCCAAACAATGATCTTGATCAATAACCACCACTTTTTGTCTGACTTACCGAGCATCGCCTCTGCTGACGTGGTCATTCGGACCACCTGGGTAACTCACGTTCGGAGGCAGCACTTTCGGCATCAGTAGAGTGAGTCGCTCCATCTCCAGCGCCGGCACTGACACCGGCAGAGTAAGCAGCAGCAGCACCGGCAGCAGCAGCAGCGGTACAGCTGACTTCATAGTGACGCTCTGTGGCAGGCGGACGTCCCTTCCGACGGCGGCGGCAGCTGCAGAATGTCTGAAGACCGCATAGCGGCCTCCCCGCCACCACCGTCACAGCAGCCCGACCGCGCGCCGCAGCCTGATCGGTCCACGACGTGACGTCATCAGCAAGGTGTCTTCAGGTGGAGAGTTGGGGTGGAGTGGCGTGGATGGTTTTCGGTGTAGGTGGCGCTGGTATAGGTTTGTGATTGTGTCGACCAGGGCTGGGAGACGACGGTTTGGAGATTGAAGATGTTTGTGTCGTTGCTTGTTGCTAGAACTCACCAAAATGTTAGCCCGCAAACCGGTAACCGCAAACCGCAAACCTTTGTTTGTCCTTGCACTCCGCTGAGATGCAAATATAAAATGTTTAATACTTGTTCAACGATGAAGTGAAATAATGCGTTATCCTTGCATCCCTCTGAGATGCTCACATGTGCTCACATGTGTTTTGACGAAAAATCAAGTACAGTAGACGCCGCTTATTAAGCCCACGGTTAATACTCCCAGCCGCTTATTACGCCAAAGTTGGCCCGGTACGGAATTTCCTGTACAAAGGTATAGACAGAAACTTCGCTTATAACGTCCACACTTCGGATATAAAGCCCAGTTCAGCACGCACAAAGTCATCATGTCGCCCACTCCTGCCGGCTCTACACGTGTACAAGCAGTCGCGGTGCCGCGGTTTTTGCTCTGTCGTGCCTTAGTCCGGTCGCACCATGGCGTAACTGAGCTCAGCATGCATGCGCACATCGACCCGGAAGTGTCTCGGGATTTACCGCCGGCGCCATACGGCAGCTCCCACGCGACTGTCACGAAGGAGGGGCACTGCGCTGGAGATAAGCATATGTCTTTTTGGTTGTTTATGCGACCACATAACATAAGGAACTTCGGAGAATGCGCCCATCGGTTATTAAGCCCAGAAATGCTCGGTCCCAAGGTGGTTTAAAAAGTGGTAAAAAAGTAAAAATTAAAAAGTGGCAGTCAGCTACACCTTTTGTTCCAGAACCTTTTGTTGAAGCCTTTGTTCCAGAATTCGAATGATTGTTGATATGTTAGTTCCCTGTCCACGCATGTTTAGTAAAATTATTGTCTTCCTGAACGCAAAAATGTGAAAAAATGAGCATCATGACTTAAATATACCGTCACAGGTCAGTGACCTGTCATGACCTGGACATAATTTACGAACACAAGGTGTTATTAAGCATCTTGATGACGCAAATACACTTTTCGGTTAGAATGTGATCGCATTTCATGAACTTATATCCATAAAACGCTTAGGATGGCCGTAAGGGCGAGAATGCAAACACAACTCATCTCATTTCACTTCTGTGTACATGAAGGACTGATACAAGGGAACATGTGGTACCTACCTAGGTAGGTAGCCACACGTTCCCAAAAATCAGCCCTTCATGTACACGAAAGTGAATGAGATTAGTTTTAAGAAATTACAAAGGAAAAGATACATAATAGACGACTGCGTGAGCATTGGCTCTGCCAGTGTCACCAGGGCTCCGCACGGGGCGGGTCGGTCACTATATAGTGCGCACCAGGATATCTGTCACGGGGGGACGGGGTAACGGCTCACTATAAATAGTGCGCACCTGCCAGGAATACTCTGTGAGGGAAGGGTAACGGTCACTATATAGTGCGCACCCAGGAATATCTGTCACCGGGGAACGGGGTAACGGTACTATATAGTGCGCACCCAGGTATATCGTCACGGGGGACGGGGTAACAGTCACTATATAGTGCGCACCCAGGAATATCTGTCACGGGGGACGGGGTAACGGTCACTATATAGTGCGCGCCCAGGAGCTCCGTCACGGGGGTCGGGGAACATGTCTCCCATTATTGAGCCAGGGGGATAATCTCCCCTCAAAAGTTTCCCTGACAAATAACTAGAAATCAATGTTTAGCTGTACTCATTATTTGTTACTTTTCCCCTGTTCAACAAACTTTCACTGACGCTCCAAACCCTCCTCTCGTTCAGCAGCAATTTGCTGACGTCACGGGTCAATATCCCGTCTTGCTCTACAGCTTCTCGGTTTCGATCACGCTCCACCCGCTCCTCCGGTCATCATGTTGTCCGCGACGCTCCCTCCATGGTCAACAACATTTCGATTATGGCAACCACTCGACTTTCTTCGATCCCGTCCCCCGATTTTAAAGGCGTGGCGGAGTCCTTGTGCGCCCCCCCCCCCAGCCGAAATCCTGAATCCGCACTTGTACCCATTAATAAGTTGTCGACGTCAAGAGACTGCATCACGGTGTTCAGTTACACATTTTGGGTATATGCTTCTCCCAGCTAGGTGCCATCCCTCACCGTACACTGTAAAAAACAGTCCCCCTGGTGTAATTGGGTGGGCAGATTGCCATGTTAGTCCCCATGCGCTACTAAAATAAACATCCCCCCTTTTTTAAGAAAGGTGGCATTCCCACACCATTTAGAATGCTAGCACTAGTCCTAAGCCTTAAACTTCCTATGGGTACTTTAAAAGGCACCTTTGCTGAAGAAAACAAAATATCCCTGATTTTCCTTTGCGGCGAGCGGCGCGGGAAGCGCTGCCAACTCGACGTGAGGAGGTGAACAGAAAAGTGTGGCTAAAATACCTCCCTGTAGAGGCTTGCAGGCGACAATAGTTTTGAAAACGCGGCATGCGCATGAGGCACTGCAAGGCAGCCATTTTGCTCAGTTAACTCGTTGTCGTACGGTGTTACGCTCGCTGGCGAGGAAGTGTTTTAGGAAAGATGCACTGGTGCATGGCGAGTGATTCAGGCCATATCAAAGCGTGTTTAACATCATTTTTATGAAGTTATTGTGACGTGTTTTTTGATACTTTGATCAATCAAGCAACAAACTCCCGTTTGAGGCATCTCTACCGTACAATGAGAAAACGATTGAGACTCTGCCCGCCAAATTGAGGGATTCGTGGTTACGAGGAACAAGCAAGACGCTGTCGCATGACATTAAGGTAAATTTGTATGGGCTCAGTTTTCCTTCTTTCCGAATATTTTATTGCAAATCTATAATGTTTTCTTATAATACAATCATATTTTCAATGTATCTAAGTTGTGTTTTACTGGAGATAGTGAAATTCCTCATCGAACGCATTGTCCACTCGGACATCGGACGCGGTACAGCATTCGCCAATTAAATCAGTCGTGGACGTCTATGTTGGAATTCGTGTCATTTAGTGACTGTTTGCTTTTCATTTCATGAATGAGTCCCTATAGACATAAGCGTTAACTGGTTTCATCTAAAGCAGATTTAATGTTTAGGTAGAAATAACAATAGCATATATACCACAACCCCTACCCGGGTATTGGCATCAAAACATGATCAAACATGATCAAACATGATCAGCCGTGAAATTAAAATAGCACCGCAGAAGGGATTATTAGCGTGGTGTAGAAATCCTATCACGTGCTAATTTGGGACTTTTCGGGCTGTTGCGAAGAAAATGTGAAAAAAAGGCTCCGTATAGGGGGTCGTTTTTGACAGAGTCCCCCCATTGGGGAATTTTTAGGGACCCCTGGAGAGTACAATTACCACCTGAAATTCAAACACCCTGGGTGTATTTGGGGGGTTTAAAAAGTACCTATATGGAGGCAGATTCAGGAAAAGAACCCCCAAGGGTGTTCTTATAAACCCCTATAGGGGGTCACCCTAGGGTGTATTTGGGGGATGGGAAAAAGGTACCGGATAAAGGAGCAGGTTTGGAAAAAGAATCACCCAGAGGTGTTCTTGTAACCCCCTATAGAGGGTCGTTTTTGACAGCTAGATTGCCACCCATAGGGGACCGAATTTTTTTACAGTGTATGCTGCTGCTAAGACACATTGTAAAAAATAGTTGTATCTGTTTTTATATTGTTTTAATGCTTTTTTTTCGGATAGATTTGCGTCAAAGTTATTTTGCAGACCAAATGTGTCGCATTTGAAAGTTTAGGTCCACTACTAGGCCAGAGGTTACTGCACCTATACGAAAAATCGAGCGACATCTTTGATGACATAAATAGAACTAAGATCATCAACCCAACCGATATTACTGTAAGTTTTCTGAGGAATTTTACTATTAGACTGAGCTTAACTACCTTTGGGCCACAAAATGGGCGTAAATTATAATAGGTATTATGCATTTCCGATTTCGCACCTAGGACAACAATGTGCTGATGTAAACGAGAGAATGAAAGTAACGCTAAGTGAAAACAATGGTGCTGTCGCCTGTCGGCATTCTTGTAAACCTTCCTTTAATGTAAAGAAGCACGTATTTGCTTCACGTGTGCATAACATGATCACTTCAGGTGTTGAAATTGTGATTGCTTAATGCTTAATGATCATCTTATCAGTATCACCTTTCGTGATCCTTTTGTATCCATAACATTGTGAAAGGTAGAAGCGATGTAAATAACACTGGAGTTTAAGCTAACTGCATAAGTGAGGTATTGTCGTTTATTCCGTTTATTTCCACATATCTTTGCAGTTCTTCAGCGATAACATATAACTGGCATCGCACAACCGTTGTATCCTAATGACTAACATAAGCGTATTGTTGACAAGGACCAAATCAAAGACATGGTCTTCAATAAGCCATGCTGTTTGCCATCTACAAACCGTGTGGCTAAAACAATGTTGCATTTGAACGCCCTGATATTGCACATATAAGTACCACAGCGGAGCCGAATGTGCTCCCACACCAACGGTAACAACGTAGTGTTAACTAGAAAACCTCTTTGAAAACACGACTTATGGCGAACTGCAGCGGTGACACGAGCTAAGCTAGACGTTCTTGATGCGATGCTTTCGCAGCGGCGTGCTGGGCTCTGACCGAGAGAACGTGCTAACGTGAGCGCGTTTAATTCGCACACTGAGATCATCATCGACACTAGCGATCCTGGCGGGTGCCGCGCGACTTAGACGCCGGATCCTGGCCACGCTCGTTTCAGGGATGTGCACCGTCGAGCTGGTATTCATCTGACTCTGAGGCGTCTTCAAGACAGTGCTCGCCGTCTCACCTCGCTGAGTGCTCTCCGACTGCTGCCGGGACCAGGTGTGCGTGCCCCGTCTCCCCGCCCCTCCCTCCCCGCTGACGGCCCACAGGTCCTCACTGCGGGCTCTCTCCTGGGCGTACCTGTCCCTCCGTGGACCGCTAGTCGCCCCTCTCGTGCCCCCACACCGACCTGAGGAGAGAGAGCGGACCGGCCGGCCACGCCTCCGCCTCCCACCGCCATCCGTCGCCGGTCTGCTCCTGGTGTCGTCACCCACATACTGCACCAGCTGCCGGCGTCGTCCAGCACGGGCTGCGCTAACTGGCGACGCCGCGTCTCCGTTGGCCAGGTCCTGCTCGCTGTCGCTGCCGCTGAACGTCCTGCCATGCAGAGGTGTGCACGGCGAGGAGACCGAAGCGGATGAGGAAGAGGCGGCAGTAGAGCGGCGGGAGCGGCCCAGCTGCGGACTGGTGCGCGCCGAGTGGTGTGTGGCGTACTGTGAGCCGGGCGGCGGCCGCGCGGGGCTGAAGCTCGCAGGGCTGAAGCAGGAGGACGTGTCGCTGCGTGGGCTCGCCGTCGAGCTGGAGACACCGCTGGGGCTGTCACGGAGAGTGGCCGAGCCGAACGGCAGCAGGGGGCGGCGGACAGGCTCTGTGTGAGGTGTCGAGGCGCCCCCCTCTGGGCCCACGCGCATCGCAGAGGGCAGCACGTGGTTGGCGGCGTACACGGGACTGACTTGCCTTCTTGAGTGATCGGCGGTACAGCGAGTAGGGGAGGTAGGACACTCAGCTTCCAGGCCACATCGGAGAAGAGGCAGTTTTCGACCGGAGGGGAACCCACGAGGGCCGCTTCCGTTCGCGATAATGTCCGACACGTTAGGAATGTAATAGACACCTGAGCAGTCGCCGGTTATCTGCTCCGGTCGGTCCTCGCTCGACCCTCGCGTGCCGTGATCGAGGGTACCAAAGAGCGGCCTTTTATACCTGCCGTACAGAGATAGAGCCGAACTTTCCTCGGAAGCCGCAGCAGACCGTTGGCAGCTACCCTCCACCGATGTCTTGGTGTGTAGAATATCTTCCAGCGATCTCCCAGCGAGGTTTCTGCTTCTCTGCCGCGTCGGCAAACTCCCGGTCATCCCCCGGCCATGGCGCGCCATTGACCTCGCACTACAAGTGGGCGACCTGCCAGTGACATCTAGCGCCTCTGATCTGAGGCTGAGACTATCCCCGTCGCCGTCCTGCCGCTTGCGTGGCGCCACCGGCGTCTGGCGAGCGCCAGCTCTCATCAGAGTGCCCGGTGTGGACGGACCAGAGTCCTGAGTGATGTTCTGGAGACTGGGAGGCTGCGAGTAAGGTGGCGGCGGTCCCCAGTGACTCCAGGCGAGCTGGCCCAGCGCTGGAGGGCTGCTGTACCGCTGGGCAGTCAGATGGTGGAATACACCGTCGTTGGAGCGGCTAGCGTGGCGGATAGGAGCGGACGGCCGGCCGCTATCCAGACCGAACGGCGCAGTGATGCTGCGGGGAGGGGCTGACTCTTGATCACGGTGAGACCTGAAAACAGGGCAAATACATCTGTCAGTACAGATACAACGGTGGGATTGGTGACATCTAAAAATCAACGCGTCGATTACACTTACTTTAAGAATGGGAATATGTCTACCAAGTCAATCTGTTCAGTCCTATCTCGTACTCACCATTCTGATATTTCTGCTTAGCGCAGCCTAGGTCTAGATCCAGCTATATACCTGAGTCCGCCCGCCGGCACCGGCGCAGGGTTATGTAAAATATGTCACAGCCCACCTATCAGGGCAGAGCGACTGATGCTGCCAGCTATCAAAGCTGAGCGGCTAGTGGTCGATTCCTCCGGGCTGGGAGAGCATGGGTCCAGTGTCCGCTGAGGCCAATACCTGCCGAGCCGACCGACCAACATTACGGTACGCTCAACTCAGATGCTCAATAAAGCGATATATACTCATTTAGCTTCGCGAGATAACAATATAATCGATAACTATATGCAAATGTCTCGTTAGCTTTACCTATGCGCACGAGAGCACATTAGTGGGTCACTAGGTGTCAACGGTTGGAATGATGGATTACACCTATTGTAATTATATGCTCTAAAAAAAAAGAAAAAAAAAGTTGATTTTGTGATAAAAATTGCATAATCTCCATGATTAATCTGCAATAAACTCATCACCGTCCTACCCAGGAATAAGCTAAAAATGGATATTCAATCGGACGTTATGCAATAGTTGTTTCCATACGTAGTCATTATTGTGCGAAAACTTAAAGAAAGGAAAGTTAGCGATTATCCCATTTCCTTGAAACTACATTCATTCACTTTTACAATACGGTTTTCTGTCTTGAAATGTCTCTCAATTTTTGCATAATATGCTGCCAAGTACAAAGATATGTTAACAACGCGTATAGGCAGCGCTCGGATAATAGAGCCAAGAAACGAATTAGTGGTATATAGTTCCTACGTTAGTGGACATCGCCAGATTGCTACCATGACTAGAAGTCTATTTTTCAAATGATCAGGCAAACATCGTTGTTGTGGCGTGGACGCAGCGACCGACTAATTGGTCACCGATATATTTGAGACTCCCTGACTAATCGACGCCCACAGTTGAACCTCAGCCCAATGCAATGGACTAGCGCAAATCGACTCTACACAACATTTGAGCAAGCACAGACCGGCCTGTTGGATCCCATGACCGCTGGCTCAAGATTTATTTGAACTCAGTAGTGTAATTGGTATGCTAAACTGAACGAATGGACTCACAGACACATAAGTTCGTTAAAACGGCAATTTTTGCTTGTTATGAGCTCAATTCTTGTTTCCATAACTATTGATTAGTGCTAATATCGCCTAAATCAGTAGCTTATTCTTTGGAATATATCATATACCTACTACAACTTACATACCAAAATATTTGAAAACATTTCAGAAATATTCCGAATATTTTCAGCACAATAATCCTTCGTGAAAACGGCTAAGCCGAATAATTCCAATGATGGGAGATGGCCATATCGCAAACACATTCGCAATGATTATTTGCACATGTAAGATAACTAACGTGAGATCGTCGACGAACTCCCACTGCTGCCAGGGCGGCTCACTGGCACAGAACGAGGGCGGGAACGGCGGGTGAGCTTGGAAGAAGTACCGCTGTCGCAGCTCCAGCTGCTCCCAGTACATCTTCTTACGCTCGTGACTGCAGAGAGAGGGGGGTGTTAGCAGGTCCAGTACATCTTCTTACGCTCGTGATGCAAGAGGAGGGTTGTTTAGCATGGTCCAGAGTACTAGGTCGTTCTGTACAGTCTCGTAGGGACTGCAGAGGGGGGCGGGTGTTACGCAGGTCGCTACAGTACGAGCATTCTTCTTAGCGCTCGAGTTGTGAGCTGCGAGGAGGGGTGAGGGTGTTTAGCCGGATCCACGTGTACACAGTTCTTTACATTCCACGCGTCAGTCGTGCAGCTTGCAGAGAGGAGGGGGTGGTGTTAGCCAGAGGTCCACAGTACAATCTTCTGAGCGCCTCGGTTGACTGAGCAGAGAGGTGGGGGGCGTTGTTCAGTAGGCCCAGTACAGAGAAGATTCTTCATGACGCGGCTCGATGAGCATCGCATGAGAGAAATCGTCTCTCGCGGCCCGCCGGGGGGGGGTGTTAGCGAAGGAAGCGTCTCCGAGTACACTCGTATCCATTTAACGACCTCGCTTGACTGGGTTGCCTGTCGAAGTGCCGAGGGTTTGGTGGGAGGCGGGGCGGGGGGTGCACTGGTCTGTGTGCCAGCCATTGAGCGTCATCATCTATTATGTACTCAGGGTGAGTACAATTCAATTTAGCCATAGCATTGTTGTTTCTTCACAGTCTTCAGTCTACTACGGTGCGATCACATTGAAGTGTGTTCTCAGTGGCCCAGTATAATAGCCGATAAATGGGTGTCGTTAAAGATGTACATGTGACATTACATAGAGTATACTTACAAAGATATTAAACATTCCGTGCGCCCCCCAGGCAAAAAACACTAAAGGGGTAAGCGTTGAGTGTTCGCCAAGAACCCCAGACACTATTCAGGTTCTATTATCAGGAGTAGCAAAAAATGCGGAGCCTGCGCATAGCTAACAAGCTAATTTGCACAGCTGTTTTGGGAGATAGCACACTGAACCCCACACCCGTTAGTATCATATAGTTTTTGTACCTTCAAGTGTTAATTGCTCCAGATACAGGTTACCCAAGGCCTCAACGCTTCAAGTGACCATGAGTCGCCTACCGAGAAAAAGTTTTCGTGATCATATGGGCGCACCAAAAGGCCGACGAGTTCGTCTTTGCTACCGAGAGATTTGAACAACTCTAGCAGAAATTACACTTCAAGAGGTGGTGTGACAGGCCCAGTACCTAGAGTTACAATCTAATACATGTTGTGTTCATCTTATGTATCAGTGATCTAAGGTCAGGTCATTTTTCTGACCTCCTCATTATATCTTTGTATCAGTGATCTATGGTCAGGTCAATTTTCGGACCTCC
This sequence comes from Semibalanus balanoides, assembly GCA_014673585.1. NCBI lineage: Eukaryota > Metazoa > Arthropoda > Thecostraca > Balanomorpha > Balanidae > Semibalanus > Semibalanus balanoides. The sequence goes on from VOPJ01002026.1 coordinate 15,831, forward strand.
CCATTATAAGTGGACGGGACAAAATACAATTGCTTCCTATCCAGATAACGTGCATTGGATCAGGCTAATTCTTTCAGAATCATGTTATTTTAGCTCATTTTGATGACCCAGGCGCAGTTGTTGCTCAGTAGTCTCTGAAAGGTCATCTAAGGTCATCTGAGGTCATCAGCAAAGTTTTGCAAATCATGCTTGATAAAATAAAGATAGAAACGATAGAATGAACCCAATATGTTTTGTCTCGTCGAGCCACGTCACCCCATTTGCAACATGACCCACTTGGGTCACCAAATGACCTTGACCTGAAGTCGAATTCATCAGTTTACCTAACCAGGTCACCATTAATATGTTTTGAAGCGTCTTTGACGAGTCAAGCACGATCATATCCAAATTATTTCCCTATTTTTGCTAGGTGCATTGCTATTTACGAAAAACAGCTTTGCCAAACATAGCCTTTTTTTAAACTTTGATGACCTCTGGAGCCTAACCTATTAAATTTGTCTAAGTTCTGAGGACATTTTGGCGATTTAATTTTTCAAGACCTTTCGATTGTGTTTCTCGTTTGTTCCTAGCTATGATAGTTTCTGAGATATGTGGGGGTTTCTGGAGCGAAGTTCTAAAACCAGAAAATCTTACCTCTGATGGCCACTGGTGAGTGGTGACCTCAATATTGATCAGACATAAAACAATAATAATATTTCGATAGAGGTTATCTCTAGCTATCTAACACCGTTTTTCTCTTGTCGATATAAAGATCAGTTCTTTAGATCTCAGTGGGGGCGAAAAGCAATCCCTGCAGTTCGTATTCGGCGCAAATCCCCTACAGTGCGCGGGTTAAGCTACTGACATCGTTTTTAATCCATAAGCTAAAACCAGACACAAATTGAGTACGTGGAGATTTTGTTTCGAACGGCATTATTATTTCCGTGACATGTCTGTTTAACTACTTTCGATGTCTCCAATCAAAACTATGACCGTAAATCAAATTAAATCCAATATCTCTCAGAGGATATCATTGTAAAACATGTCTTTATTTTAACATTGACTGACGCCATGACAGAAAACAAGCAATTCCACCGCAACTGATTCCACGTCAGTAATGTGACGCCAGCATTACATCACAGCTGATCTCGTATAGTTTATCTACATAATAGTCAAACTAACTATTTCACAAATGTCTGTCTGTCTGTCTGTGTGCAACGAATTTTTACATTATATAGGTTCTGAATTCGAAATGTTACGTAGAATTGACACATTAGCATATAATATTGTCTGAGAAATGAATGTTTGAGGTCGTAAGACAACATCTACGTATGTATTAATGCTCCCTACTTTTCCCAACACTAACTGGCCTCCTACAAGTTAAGATAATTTCTGTTTTTATATAAATAACACGACGAATTTGCTGATGTATGACACCGCCATCTGTTAAGCGAAACTTAAACTTCAACAACAAGTACAACGCACCAGGTGGCGCAGCCAGTGAATATGATACAGGTGGGTCTGGGGATGGGGATCCCTTGCCTGGGCACCTCGAAGGTATGACGGATAAAAAACGCAAACAAATATATACATAGATTGTCCAGCAGAGCGGGCATGATAGCACTAGTTAATACCATCGCACAGACCGGGTGACCGAGTAATTTTCTGTCAGTGTACAGAATTAGCTCCTACCTGAGCAGCTGGTAGACGAGCATGCAGGAGAAGATGCAGACGAGAGCGCCGATCACGGAGAGGCCGAACAGCGCCCTCAGACAGGAGAAAAGCGCCCCGTGGATCACGTTACAGTCCGGCACAGAGCGGAACACGTAACTCACTGAAACGCAGCACAGAGCGGAACATTTAACTCACTAAGCCCCGGCACAGAGCGGAACATTTAACTCACTAAACCCCGGCACAAAGCGGAACACGTAACTAATTTAACCCCGTCACAGAGCGGAACACTTAACTCACTAAACCACGGCACAAAGCGGGACACTTAACTCACTAAACCCCGGCACAGAGCGGAACAACACTTGACTCACTAAACCCCGTCACAGAGCGGAACACTTAACTCACTAAACCCCGGCACAGAGCGGAACACGTAACTCACAAACCCCGTCAACAAGAGCGGAACACGTAATCACTAAACCCCGTCACAGAGTCTGAACACTTTAACTCACTAAACCCCAGCACAGAGCGGAAACACGTAAACTCACTAAAACCCGCGCACAGATTGGAACACGTAAACTCACTAAACCCCAGCACAGAGCGGAAAACACGTAACTCACTAAACCCCGGCACAGAGCGGAACACGTAACTCACTAAACCCCGGCACAGAGCTGAACACGTAACTCACTTAACCCCAGGACAGAGCGGAACACGTAACTCACTTAAACTCTGTCACAGAAGCGGAACCGCGTAACTCACTAAACCCCGTCACAGAGCGGAACACGAACTCATTAAACCCGGCCACAGAGCGGAACACGAACTCATTAACCCCGGCACAGGAGCGGAACACGTAAACTCATTAAACCCCGGCACAGAAGCGGAACACGTAACTCCACTTAAGCCCCGTCAACAGAGCGGAAACACTTAACTCACTTTAACCCCGGGCCACAGAGCGGAACAACACTTAACTTCACTAAACCCCAGCACAGAGCCGAAACACTTACTCCCACTAAACCACGGCACAGAGCGGAACACGTAACTCAACTAAACCCCGTTCACAGAGTGAACACTTAACTCACTAAACCCCGGCACAAGAGCGGAACACGTAACTCACTTATAAACCCCAGCACAGAGCGGAACACGTAACTCACTAAACCCCAGCAAGAGCGGAACAACGTAACTCCACTAAACCCCGTCACAGAGCGAGAAACCACGTAACTCACTAAACCCCGTCACAAGAGTGGAACCCACGTTAACTCACTAAACCCCCAGCACAGAGCGGAAACACGTAAACTCACTAAAACCCCGTCACAGAGTTAGAAACTCGTAACTCACTAAAACCCCGCTCACAGAGTGGAAACGCGTAACTCATTAAACCCCGGCACAGAGCGGAACACGACTCACTAAACTCTGTCACAGAGCGGAACGCGTAACGCACTAAACCCCGGCACAGAGCGGAAACACGTTAACTTCATTAAACCCCCGGCACAGAGCGGAACACGTAACTCACTAAAGCCCGTCACAGAGCGGAACACTTAACTCCACTTACCCCGGCACAAGAGCGGGAACAAACACTTAACTCACTAAACCCCAGCACAGAGCGAACACTTAACTCCACTAAACCACGGCACAGGCCGGAACACGTAACTCACTAAACCCCGTCACAAGAGCTGAAACACTTAACTCACTAAACCCCGGCACAAGCGGAACACGGAACTTCACTAAACCCGACACAAAGAGCGGAACCACCGTAACTTCACTAAACCCCTCACAGAGTAGAACTCGTAACTCACTAAAACCCCGTCCACAGAGTGGAAACGTAACTTATTGAAACCCCGTCACAGAGCGGAACACGTAACTCACTAAACCCCGTCACAGAGTAGAACTCGTAACTCACTAAAACCCCGTCACAGAGTGGAACACGTAACTCACTAAAACCCCGTCACAGAGCGGAAACACGAGAAGAAAATTATAATTTAACTCACTAAACTCTGTCACAGAGTGGAACACTAACTTTACTAAACCCCGTCACAGAACGAAACTCGTAACTCACTAAACCCCAGCACCAGAGCGGAACATTTAACTCACTAAACCCCAGCACAGAGAGAACACGTAACTCACTAAACCCCGTCACAGAGTGGAAACACGTAACTCACTAAACCCCGTCACAGAGCGGAACACGTAACTCACTAAACCCCGTCACAGAGTGGAACACGTAACTCACTAAACCCAGCACAGAGTGGAACACGTAACTCACTAAACCCCAGCACAGAGCGGAACATTTAATTCACTAAACCCCAGCACAGAGCGGAACCACGTAACCCACTTAAACCCGTCACAGAGGTGGAACACGTAACTCACTAACCCATCACGAGCGGAACACGAACTCACTAAACCCCGTCACAGAGTGGGAACACGTAACTCACTAAACCCAAGCACCAGAGTAGAACTCGTAACTCACTATAACCCCCGTCACAGAGTGGAACACGTAACTACTAAACCCCGCACAGAGCGGAAACACGTAACTTTCACTAAACCCCGGCAACAGAGCGGAACACGTAACCACTAAACCAAAAACGTCACAGAGTGAACACGTAACTTCACTAAACCCCGGCACCAGAGGCGGAACACGTAACTCACAAACCCCATCCACAGAGCGGAACACGTAAAACTCACTGAAACCCCGGCACAGAGCGGAACACGTAACTCACTAAACCCCGTCACAGAGCGGAACACGTAACTCACTAAACCCCAGCACAGAGCGGAACTCGTAACTCACTAAACCCCCCGTCACAGAGTGGAACTCGTTAACTCACCTAAACACTTTTAGCATAGAGTGGAACACGTAACTCACTAAACCCCGTCACAGAGCGGAACACGGTAACTCACTTAAACCCCGTCACAGAGGTGGGAACTTCGTTAAACTCACTAAACCCCATCACAGAGCGAACACGTAAACTTCATCTAAACCCCAGCACAGAGTGGAAACACGTACTCACTAAACCCCGTCACAGAGGCGGAACAACGTAACTCACTAAACCCCGTCACAAAGCGGAACACGTAAAACTCACGAAATCCGGCACAGAGCGGAACACGTAACTCACTAAGCCCCGTCACAGAGCGGAACACGTAACTCACTAAACCCCGTCACAGAGCGGAACACTTAACTCACTTAACCCCGGCACAGAGCGGAACACGTAAAACTCATTTAAACCCCGGGCACAGAAGCGGAACGCGTAACTCACTAAACCCCGCCACAGAGCGGAACACGTAAACTCACTTAAAACCCGTCACAGAGCGGGGAAACACTTAACTCACTTAACCCCGGCACAGAGCGGAAACACTTAACTTCACTTAAACCACGGCACAGAGCGGAACACGTAACCACTAAAACCCCGGCACAGAGCTAACCCGTACTCACTAAACCCCGGCACAGAGCGGAACACGTAACTCACTAAACCCCGGCACAGAGCTGAACACGTAACTCACTTAACCCCAGGACAGAGCGGAACACGTAACTCACTGTCACGCAGCACAAAACCCATTGAAACGTAGAGCTCACTGAAACAGAGCAAAATTCCTCACCGAAAAGTATGTTTAGCTCACTACATTGCGTAACATAAACATCACGGTGAGGTGAGCACTGCACAGGTATATTACTGTGAGAGCACACAATCGATTGTAAAATGTTTGCAAAACGGAAGACAACCGCAACTGAATAAAGGTTACTTCGCATTAAATATCACACATCGCATTTCAATAACAGCATCGACAATTTATGCCAACCAGTGCCAAGTCAAATCGAATGGGAGTGCGATGGATGTCATAAGCTATCGATATAACCCCTCCAACACGTCATATGAAGTCATCCAGCTTTGTATTTGGTAACCATTCCTATTTCGGTCAAGCCAATTATACTTCTGCAGCTAATCAGCTTGCCTTACGTACTTCCCGTCTGACGTCAACATTAAAAATACACTGCGGTCGGTGGCCAAACCTTTAATCCGGCCACGCCGCTGAAGCTTACAGAGCTAATCCATACACAGAGACTACAATATAGCGGCGTCACAGTTTCCTTAAATAGCGCGACGACTTTGTTCACCAGCATCAACGCTACTCCACCCACCTTAACCTACGGCCATAATCCTGTCATTGCACTTGGAGCCGAACGTGATACAGAGCCTATGCATATATAGCATCAGATCACTGCAGATCACTCACCAGGGGCGGATCCAAATGTGAGTGTGTGTGTGGGGGGGAGGGCATTGGTCCATGACCCCCGAAAGCAATGGAAATCGGTTGACTGTGGAGACATATTTGGATTTTAAGAAAATGTAAGCAAATATAACCAAGAAACGGTTGCTTAAACACGCGCCCTGGAGGGGGTAAAATCCGCCCACTCGTCCGATTTGTCGACCATAGCGGAAAAACGGCGAAGCGCAGCGCCGCCGTTTTTGCATACCTGCTCGAAAATGAACTATTCACATTATGTAAAATACTTGGTCTTGGGTCATCTCAGGTCAGGTCACCAGACCAGGTCACGTGATGACCTCACCTCTTAAACGTGTTTGGTCGAATGCAGAACGTAATTTTCGAACGATCTGTTTCAAGCATTCACATTTATTTACAGTTTCAGGCATATTACACAATATTTCTTTGTGTGCTAAAATCCCTAAATCCTGCACGGCAGACTGGCTGGGATTTGGCCCTTCACCCTAAGAAATGTCGTTCTTGGTCCGCCAGTGCCACTTACCCTCCTCCCCGTCATACGGATCCTCCAGACCGACCGGCGAAACAGGTGCAGGTGCGCACTGACTGGGCGAACACGCACTCGGTGAGCGTCTGCAGGCGGTGGATGTGCACGCGACGGCTTGTGGTCACGGTGAATCACCACACAGAGAACAGGCAGACAGCAGGCAGCAGCCGCCCGACAGCTTGATCTGGAGGCATACGGAGTCATAAGACGCGTCGCAGGGTCAGAGAGGGGAATCCATAGTGTCACGGTGATCACCACACAGAGAACAGCGGACAGCAGGCAGCAGCCCAGACAGTTGATCTGGAGGCATACCGATCATAGACTGGCCGCAGGAGGGTCAGGCAGGGGGATCCATAGGTCACGGTGATCACAACACAGAGAACGCAGACGCAGGCAGCAGCCGCCAGACAGAATTGATTGGAGGCATATCCGAGTCATAGACGGCGTCAGGAGGGTCCAGGCAGGGGATCCATAGGTCACGGTGATCACCACCAGAGAACAAGCGCAGACAGTCAGGCAGCAGCCGCCCAAAGCTTGATCTGGAGGCAATACCGAAAGTCCCATAGAACGGCGTCAGGGAAGTCAGACAGGGGATCCATCAGTTCACGAGGGCATCACATGGATCCATTCCATTGGTCTTTTCCTACCTGAATTCGTCCAGTCCGGATCCACGTTCAATTGAAACCCCTGACGTCAGGCGAGGCTGATATAATCAAATAAAGTATTTCTTAGTTCAGCCAGGGTTTAACTATGCATGAAACTTCGGACGTTGAAATCGATCGCAGTTTGACAAGCTGGTCCCGTAGTATATTAAAGTAATACAATTAAAAGTGTCAAAACAAATTATTCATAGAACTGAGTGGCATCCATCGATTTAGATGCCCTCAAAATGGTCACTACGACTTTATCTAAGTTCAGGAAAACGTAGCAGCGTCACATATGCGCGGCGAGATAACAATGTTCGCGACATAGTTTCCCAGCATCTTTTCTTTTACAACTTCCTATCATGAGCCTAAGTGTTACGAGATGACTGCACTATTTCGAGACGAAACAAGCACAACGCAGCCGCAGCATACTAAGCTTGGTGAGCCGCATGTGGGATATTCTCGCCTCTCCCATCGGCGAAATACTGTAATGCTGCAGACATTGCATCACTCTTTCCTTGCGAGTAGCAGACAGTCCACAACGCCTCGGTTTCGCTCATAGCGAGGCGACCAAACGACCCGCACAGGCGGCCCATTCCCGTCAAACCCAGCGCTGCACATAGAGCGTCATGTTCATTGTGCCAGCTGCAGTGCCGCCGGGCCGACCCAGTTTACGGCCGCCTCTCAAAGGCCATCGATCCACTGAAGTGTGATTGGCTGGGAGCACGCGCCGAACAGAATGACGCGTCCCGCGAGCAGAGGAGACACATGGCGGCGTCGGCAGTACCAGCTGGTGACCAATGACGGCCGCGCTGACGAGCGGCACAGGGCGACTGGACGAGCTGCAGTGCTAAAACGCCACTGTGGTGACGAGATGACGGCGGGGAAGTATATTGGAAAGAGGCGAAGAGAAGAGTTCGATGGGTAGTAGGAAACTGAGATGGCGCTTCAAAAGGTCACTGTTGGCTCTACGTTCTAGTTAGTGTATAGTGTAGTGGTGCCAGTTTCAGAAATATGTGTCGGTGTCCAAACCGATGTCGCAAAGCCAATGGTCAGCTTTGTCCCGTCCGAAACTGTCCGAAAGAATCCATTGTTTGTCCGAAATTTGTCCGAAAGCAGAAACAAAATGCATGATATGGAATGTTAAAACGTAAGAGTGGTATCATTCACAATGTATACATAATTAGGCATTTGTGTCAATAACGCTACAGTAAAAAGATATCAGAAGAAAGCAAAAATCATTATATATCCATTTAAACACACGACAAGCCATCCATGGGCATTGGTTGTCGCGAAAAATGTCCAAAGAAATATGCCTATGTCCACGAACAACCCGATCGGTTGTTTTCGGACAAATCGGTTTTCCGAAATGTTCGCACCGATTGGCAACCACTAGTATAGTGTATACTGGTTTTACAAATGAAATTCAAGCTGAGGTACTGACTGACCGAGGTCGGATTTGAAGATGGTATCACGAATAAACTAAGATTTGTGTTTATCTTACAGTAGCCGTTTTTCACGATGGATTATTTTTGCGCGAAATTTTTTATAACATTTTAAAAATGTTTTTAAACATGTTTCATTTGTTAGCCGTCTTCACAATGGATCTTAATTTTGTCCAAAAAATGTTTTTTAACTCTCGCCATACGGGACCGTAGGGGAGGGTGAAAACACTTCTTGGCAATTAGTCATCGTGGAAACGGCTACTATAAAAATTTCGCGCAAAATAACCATCGTGGAAACGGCTAGTGTGGACTCTTAAGTGTAAAACAAAAAACAGGGATTTGGTAAAGAAAGTTCAACAGCATTTTCTACATGTGTTTGTCACTTTCCCCTACGCAGTTGTGCGATGACTGTGTCAGCATCACTTCCCACAAACAAAAAATGCTAAAACGTATTGTCGTGTTCAAGCTTCAATGCGCTTAATTTAAGTTCCCTAAGAATACCTGACAAAATATTGAAAGGAAACATAAACCTGAAACCAAGGAAAATATAAATTAAAACAAACCAACTTTAAATCAACAGGTGGTTCTAAGTAGCACCTATCAAAATAATGTTAAAACCATGTATTATTATTTTGCTGCCCTCTCCTTGAATATAATATGAAAAAAATTGTGAAATCAATGTATAAATAATTGGTTTTGTAGGAATGTATTTAACTTCAAAATGTGTGTTCAAGATATTCTAGGAGAAGTCAGTCAAAAATAGCAAAACATAAATACCGATATATACTTCTTGTACTATAGCACTCTGGAGCTTAAACACATTGTTTAATTCGCACTATGCAAAGAAGAAAATCACAACAGCTCAGAAAAGGTAAGAATAAAGCTTACCATCCATTGGCTAAATATATAAGCTCGATTTGGGACCACAAAGTGGCGCTCCTCGTCTCTGCCTGCTAACAGATACTACTGAGAAATTCGTACAGCGCGGGCCCGCGGCCCTCTCAGGCTGAGTAAAATGCTGGCCGTATATCCCCAGCTCCTCAGAACGTCGGCCGACGGCAGCTGAAAAGTTTCTCTGAATATCCGACTCAGACTGTCGGACAACAGCGGAATACTGCAGCTACTGTAGGACAACAGCAGAAAACTGCAGCTAAGACGCCTGGAGAGAGTCCGGTATCCTCTGTCGGACAACAGCAGAATACTGCAGCTAAGCCATCGGCGTGCAGGCAGCTGATTCAGAGGTCGTCAGTGCATGGCTCTCGTATACTCGTATACGGCTCTCGTATACTCGTATACGGCTCTTGCATACTCGTATTACGGCTCTCGTATACTCGTATACGGCTCTCGTATACTCGTATACGGCTCACAGCTCTTGAAATATATGCATGGCTCTGATCAAAACAGGGGCTCTTTGCCGAGCAAAATTTTGACATTTGTTCCATCCCAAGCCATTTATCATGACCTACATTCAATCTATTTAAAACAATGACAAATGAACCACCACATTCAGAACCACTTTACTGTTGCAGCAATCACTTGAGTGATATTAATTAACGTATATCAATGTATGTTATGATATTAATGTATGTATTTGTGCTGAAATGTCTCGACATTTCGACTTATCAACTTTTTGGAAACCATGTAAGTATATAATTAAAGAGACACTGTCTGTTCAAAGTAAAACTTGATATATTAAATAACAATCGGATTTGATAAGCACCATGAAGTCCTTTTTTTTATTCGCGCCCAGTCGCCCAATATCATCGTTCAAAGTTCAGTTTTCTTCCAGCCAATGAACTTGACGAGTCCGGCACCACTACGTACAAAATCAATAAAGTNCGATATTATCGCCACGAATGATCGCGCGTCTGTTGTGGCCCATGGTGTCCAGCACTGTCATTTCAGTCCCCATGACTTTACCCGGGCGTTATTTCGTGTGAGCAAATGTCGTCCTGCGCCTGTGATTCGTGAAGTCGTAACTGGAAGGGCATTGATTTGGATGCGTTCTGTATCGATATTGCCAACCGCGATTGGTCACCTGTGTTCACCGCCGACAACATGGCATTGCAAAGTGATTACTTCATTCAGAATGTGACTGACGCTCTCGACACCCATGCCCCGGTCCGCCGTGTAAAGATACGTAACCCGCGCCCGCCTCCGCTTAGCGATGATACCAAGCGACTGATGGCCGAGCGCCGCGCGGCGCTGCGTGGGCCTGATCGTGACGTAGTACGCTTCTGGAACCGTTTAGGGTTAGGTCCGTCCATGCAGCGGGATGCGCGTGTCAGCATAGACGCGGCAGATAGCTGAGGGCCGGGCGTGAGTTTCCGATATACCGTTGTATCCGCCCGAATCTCCATGGCAGTCTGGGGAAACAGGCCAGCATCAGCCCGACACGGACCCGGACACTCTGAACCGGTATTTTGCTGATGTCGGAGTGACTACCGCTGAATCCGTGGCAGCCGCGCTGCCGGCTGACGGCGCGGGCGAGTTACCTGTGCGCCTGCGGAGGGTGGGGACAGTTGCGTTTAGGGTGTAACCGGTAACGCCGGACGAACTGTGGCTGACTGTGCTCAGTATGAATAGCAGCAAAGCGTGCGGAACGGACGGTCTGCCGTTGCATTTCGTCAAGAAATGCTTTGACGCCATAGTCCATGTCATACTGTGTATGGTGAACACAAGTCTCGTGACAGGTATCGTGCCCGATTTGTGGAAGCTAGCCGTTATCCAGCCGATCTACAAAGGTTCCGGAGGAACTAGTGACCCCTCTTCCTTCAGGCCCATTTCTCTTGTTCCCTGTCTGGCAAAAATCACAGAACGGGTCGTACACAAACAACTCTCGGGTTATTTTGACTCACATTTTTTCTCGCCGATACTCGCACGCATCCTCGTTTCCATTCTACCGAGGACGGCGCTCTTTGCGGTGATGACAGCTGTGATGGATGGAGATGGACCAGGGACAAATATCTCTTTTGGTGCTGTTTGATCTGAGTAAGTGCTTCGATGTAATTGACCATGGCAAATTGCTAAAAAAGCTAGCGTTGTACGGAATCGAGAACACATGGTTTCGAGATTACCTCACAAATCACCAACAGCAGGTGCGCCTATCACCAGGACAGATTACGCCCCTCATGCAGGCGCACGCCGCCACCAGGGATCGACCCTCGTCCGAAAAAAAAAACGTTTTCGACCCTGTTCCGAACCCTATTGGGTTACCAGGGTACTTGTCTGGGCCCTCTCCTGTTTCAATATTTTTGCAAATGATCTCAGCCTTTAACATAGAGGCAACGTCAAATCTTTCAGTATGCTGATGACAGTCAGCTGTTTGATCGGGGAAAAAATGTGACCTCCCCGTCTTGTTCATGAGATGGAGTCAGCCATGCAGACGCGACAGTGTTTTAGCCATAAACCACATGAAGCTGAACACAGCGAAAACAATTACTGGTCTTGGCAGCCCCAAAATTTTGAAAGCTGAACAAAGTGGACGCTGACGATGCAAGGTACGGTTATCCACGAATCGAGCACGCGTAAAAGAACTTGGGACTAGTATGGATCGCACTGAACTGATGGACGCCAACGTCAGTCAGGTCTTCGCAAACTGTACTGGGCTTGCTGATTAAGTCGTCCCATGTACGTCACTGTTTCCGCAAAGTTCTGCCGACCCTGGTTAGCAGCCTCGTTTTATCGCTGATTCAGTACTGCTTGTCATTCTATGGAAACTGTACAAAGCGCAATCTAGCGCGGATCCAGCGCGCGATCAATTTTGGCGCGCGAGTAATTGCCGGTCGCAAGAAAAGGGACCATATCAGTGATGTGCTGCGTGAACTTGAATGGCTCTCTGCGACCCAGCTAAACGACTACCATGCGCTGTGCCTGATGAAGCGTCTGCCAACAAACTCAGAACCGCACTCCCTGGTACGGAGATTGGTGCGAAGGCGTGACGTGCGGCAAACTCAAACGCGACAGACAAGACTGACTACAGCCATCAAGACTTGAGTTATGACAGACGCCGATTCTTCTACCAACGTTATACGTTTAACGCCTTCCATCCCGAGTGGCCGTGAGCCGCACGGGCCTTTAAAAAGGCGTCTCGAAGGCATCTGGCGGGTGCAGAATGCGAGGGAAACTGACTGTTGTTGAAACTGAGTGCATGTAGATACATCAGAGAGTGTGCTTGTCTGTTCCTGAATCTGCTTCTTAGTTACTGTTACCCTGTCACCCATGACTAAGGCACGAAAAACCAGTTTAATAACTGGAGTTCTTACGAAATTACAATACAAATACAATTACAACCGTAGCGAGGACGCACAATACGCCCAATCGAAAGGTCTCACTGATACGCACCCAAAGCATACGTGCAAATTTTTCGAAATAAGGTCACATGTCAGGTCAAGGTCAGTAAAAGGGTCAAAAGAAGATATTTTTTATTTTTGCGGCCATATTTTCTATCAAAGCCTTTAGATTGTAACTAATTAAGCACAAAGTGCTCTCAAAGGTATAATGAAACTCCTGAATAAAGCAAAAGTTAATTTTAAGCAAAGGTCAAGGTCAATATCGGGTCACAAAAGGTCACTGATGGCAATGAGAACTACGAAAAGTTTCATTGACATATGTTTTTATGGTTGTTTTACACTGTTATTCGAAGTAGAAGCCATTTTGAACAATCTGAACGGCCATAAAAGGTCAAAGTCAGGTTCATATGAGGTCAAATTGTAAAATTGCAATTTTTGTAATACAAAATTATATGTTTTCAGTCCCAGTTTTTCTCGAAAAAGAGCTGTAAAGTTTATTTGTCTCTATCTGGCAAAAAAAGACAAACAAAAGTTAATTTGAAAAAATGACGTCATGAGCTTACTTACACTTGGGGAGTCATATGTCAGTAAAATTCAAAATTAAGTTGAATTTGGGTTTGGTTTTTGTTGATTAGCTTCTCTTACATATATTCCGGTTTTTGAAATATTTTTGAAATTTTTGGTTTTGTGATAATTTTTGCTGAAAAACAAAATATTTTTTGAGGGGTCAAAAATCATAAATTTGAAATCTGAGATTGTTTTTGCAAGGAATGCAATTTCCCACCATTTTTTTCCATTTTCTACGGATTTTTCAAACATTCATCGTTATTCCACCAAAAATGCCATGACATGCACGTTCATCAAAAGGTAATTTCTTCCAAAATTATTTATCAATTTTCATCCAAATTTTTTGGAAAAGACGTCAAATTGATGTTTGATATGGTACTGCAAATTCCACGTCGGCATCTGCTATAGTTTTTGAGTTATAAACCCTATTACTGTCGGGGGGGGGGGGCCGAATCGGCCCCCCCCCCTTGAGGTTTTTTGCGTATGGATCATTCATAACTCAACTCAGAATCTTCAAACTTGCTAGGCTTTTCCTAACATTTCATTGCGCATCGATTGGTGTACTTTTTTCCAAATTGAATTATTAGAAGAGGGTCCAGAACAGTTTTTAGGGGGGCGTGTTCGGCCGTTTTGACACAAAATCTTTGCATAATTAAGCACTCATGGAGAGTTGTTTAATGGAGAGAAGTGTTAGCAAAAACAGACATCGGTAGAGAATTGATCATTTTTCAGATGGCTATCTCGAAAATTCAAAATTTTGAATTTTGAAATCCATTTTTTTTTAGAAACTTATTTTTTCACAAAATGATGCAAGTTGTTTTTTTCTCAGAAAGTTTCAAAAAACTGGATTGTATGTGAGAGAAAACATGCCAAATAGTATGTATTGAAAGTTTCAGGGTGATATATAAATATTTGATGACCTGATGTCAGGTCAAATGCTAACCTGCCAATAGATGTATATGGTGACCAAAAAGAAACACGAGGGTTTAATACCATTGCCATCAATCCAATTATTTCAGTATCATGTCATATTAGGCCCTTCTTGATGAAAAGGATGATATTTTTAGTCAGTGACCTTTTGAAAGGTCATTCAAGTCACAAACACCTTTCTTCAATAACTCGTGACAAGAACATCATAGAGACTCAAAAATGGTCTCAAAATGTTTGTCTTGTCAATACGCGTCTTTTGATATGCATTTTGACCGACTTACGTCACCTTGACCTTGACCTTGACCCGAGGTCAAATTTTCGATTTGACAAAGTTGATATGATTCGAACAGCAATGACGAGAGAAACACAATGATACCAAAATAAATGCTGTATATACTTTAGATAAACAAGTAATTAACGAACAAACAGTTGCTGAAAAACAGTTTTTTTTTACATTTTTTGACCTTTATAGTCCAAACCATTGACCTGAGGTCATTTTTGATGGCTAACGGGTGAAAGACAATTAAAACTGCTTTACAGTGATTTTGTCAGATTCCTCCTAGCTGCTATAGTTTCCGAGATAATGGCAAGGTTTCCTGTAAATATCATATTTTTACAATAATAATTTTTGATGACGTCATTTGACCTTGAAAATAATGACCCAAGTTCACTAAAATTTGTCAAAATAGAGTTCATTGTCGACCTTAGTCACACACCAAGTTTCATGTTTATAGCTCTTATGGCAGCGGAGATCTGTAAGGGGGCGAATAAGCCCCCCCGACAGATTCGTATACTTTTCATCCCTCCAGGAATAGGGTTAAAAAAATCCGGGAGGGGGGCAGATTATGCCCCCCCCCCAGCGGGGCGCGGTAGAACATCCCTAGAGTTAAAGAGGAACAAAATCTGCGTCCTTTGCTTACATTAATTAACACTATCCTTAGCTGACAGTCAATAACAAATGACTATTTTTATATTTGGCTGCAATGGTCCTGAACGGATCCGGGAACCGTTTATAGCCGCAACATTTACTAAAATCATCCATGCTGCATATCCCAGCGTTCATTGAGGTGGCAATGAAAGGCGAAGTTCGCGTCTCAATGCGGTGTAATGTTTTTAACTGTATTCTCCCTTTGCCTCATCGCATCCGGCCTGCGGTCGCCGCGCCGGAAGGCTGTCCCGTGTCACATAGCTGACGCCTCCTACGCTGGTGGGTGACCCATCCCTTCCATCAGGGCCACTCAATACCATTCCGAGTGGGACGGTTACCTGGTGCCACTTGGTTGAGCATTCGTGCGTTCTTTCAAAGACAGACTGGGTTACTTCAAATTGTCCCGATCTGACTGTTAGTTCCGATGAAATCGCTTCGCCGACCTCGATTTTGGCCGCCA
The DNA here is from genome assembly GCA_014673585.1 of Semibalanus balanoides. Lineage (NCBI taxonomy): Eukaryota > Metazoa > Arthropoda > Thecostraca > Balanomorpha > Balanidae > Semibalanus > Semibalanus balanoides. Next base: position 31,500 of record VOPJ01002026.1, read on the forward strand.
TTTTTTAATACAAATAAATATAACTTAACAGCTTATCGACCGATTTACAGTTAATTTAAGTCAAACAATCGGCTATTGTGTTGCAGTAACTGTTTAAAAAACAGCGCCCTGCGTTGTTTCGTTTTCCAGCTATTCACGAAAAACATGTGGTAGGAACAAAAGTGTTTCCCCCTCCATTGAGCGTGCTAAGGAATAAAATTCGGTCGAGCCACATGGCCGCAATGACATTAACCCGCGCGGCGTAGGGGGTGTGTGTGTAAATATTACCCCCCTCCCGTGTTTCCGCAATAACTTGAAAACGGTAACAGATAACGACGTCAAAGTTTCAAGTATGCCTTATCGCACATTCAATTTGAGCGTCCTTCCTAAAAAAATCTAAAAAAAATTCAGAACTTTGGAAGATAATGACGTTTTGATGGACGGTCATGCCATGCAGTTTTGGTTGAATAACGATAAAATGTTTGATGCATCGTAGTAAAACATAGCTTTAAAGCAAATCGCAAACGCAAAACTGTAGTAGAAAGCAAATTTAATTATCTACAAGATGGCAATTTCGGATTTCCAGATTTTTTGGTTTTTGACCCCCTAAAATCCAAAAAAAACGATTTTTTCAGAAATTTCCCCCCAAAATTGATAAATTTCCAAGGTATCTAAAAAACCGGAATATATATATGAGAACCAAGTGTAATATATACCCAGACCAAATTTTAAAGTAATAGCTTCATTTTTCAGTGACTGATTGCTCTCCAAGCATAAAAAGGTATTGACGTCATTTTTCAAATAACGCTTGTTTTTGTTGTTGTTACCGTCATACAGATAATAGTAAATGTGCATTTTTGCTGTTTTATGAGGACGAGAAAACTAACCTAGGAAATCATGCATTGTTTATTCAGATTAGTAAGTTTTCAGTTTTTGACCTTAGATGACTGATCTGACCTTTGACGGGGGTCCAAGTTGTAAAAAAATACTGGTTTTCTATTCGATGTCTTACGTTCAAAAATAACCCTAAACATGTTGTCACAAGGCTTGCTTTGACCTCTTCAATGACTGTGGACCTTTTGTGACCTGACCCTTAGACCTTGACATTTTGCATGCATTTCCTTTTACTTAATGCCATAGATGGTATTACACCTTTGAAGCTTTATGTGCATTGAGCAGTCTTACTCAACAGGTTTACATTGGAAGTATGAACCATTAAACTCAATTAAAACTCGAATTTCCATATGGACGCTGACTGTGGGACCTTACATTGACCTAACTTAAAAATTTCGGGTATGCATTCGATTCGTTCATTGAGAGCTTTCGAATCGCCACCTTGCGCGTCTCGCTGCGGTTATGGTTTTGGAAGATAAGAGGGGGGGTAATATTCCCCCCCCCTACGGCCGCGCGTTCGGCTAGAGACCCTACGACCGCGCGATTCGGCTAGAGACGCCGTACGCCGCGCGGGTTAACAAAACACAAATACTTTTTTGTAACTCTCTAAGCCATAAAAGTTTTTGAGACAAAGGGAAGGAAATATTTGCGGGGTGGTAAAAAGTGCAAACTACTGGATAAAGTTAGCGCCAAAATATGACCTCAAAGAGCTAGCTCCGGGGCCAAAAATGTCCAAATTGTACATTTTAATTTGTACTTTGGTCATCAATTTTGTTAAGAGTAATGTCATAGATAACACATACTTTTTAAATTGGCTGCCAATATTTTCCTTTATCGCTTGTTGTAAACACCCAGATAACAATGGCACCCCCCCAACCAGAGCCACCCAAGCTTCGACGCGATATCTACCCCATTTTTCTCAAGATCGAAAATACATTATCCCAAAATACGTGGTCGCTGAATGTCTCATTAAGGTGGTAACTCTGATGATGGTGGTTTATTCCCTAAGGTTGCATTCAGTTTTCAGCTGGCGCCGCCCCGGGGCGGCGCCACTCCTATGTTGTAGTATAGGGTCCGCCGACGGCCCTAATCACATTTTTAACAGCGGCCCCATTTCCTGATTTCAAAGTATTTCCCAATCATTATTCGGAAATACTTTGCATAACTCGTCTGAAACAATTACGAAATATGACAGATTTTAGTGATATTTCGAGATTCCTGATGTAGATTGATATACTCAGAAGGTGCCACTTGTCGGCATGTGGCTACGCCGACGCCAACCTGCCGAGAACCACCAATTAACTCCTCCAATCACTTACCCACATGACCTTAAAGGCTGCCAGCTACCCGCAAGTACCACAAATACAATTTGTTCAGGATTCAAAGACAAACTTCTCCTGAGTTAATCGTATTCTCGAAATTGACGCACGAGGCAAAATCCAACACCATGCCAATCATCACCTGGTTAAAGTTCATCTTGAGTTGGGCTCTCAACAATCCATGCCACAAGAGCTCACATCTGACAGGTGTACACGAGGAACATCCACCACCGTGCCGCAACCGTCAATCAAACTCGAGAACAAAATCCAAGTTTCTTCTCAGACAGCGCGGCACTTCCAATCTCCGCACATTGCGTCGCCATTACTGAGGCTAAGTGTCGGAAATAGAGGCACACAAAGTTTTACCAAACAAATTACCAAATTCTCACACAGTTAGCCAATTCTATTTCCATCAGACTGTCTAAATTTCCAAAATAATTAATATACTACAAATAACTAAAACGGTATTCAAACAATGTTTAACTAACGACCAAATCAACACTGACGAGCTGCGGGACTGGGCACAACCCACGACACCAGCGCCACCTATTCTACTTAAAGTGTGAGACTCACGCCCTCTACCGCCTACAATATCGAACACACTCCCCACCTTTGAAGTAAGCCTACTTCAAATACTAAGGATATCACACAAATGCAGCGTACTCCTAAACAACTAAATCAGTACTTGCTAACGCGACACCTAAGAGGTAACACGGGCCAACACCGCGCATGGAAAAGCTTAAACACGAGGAGGATCAGGTCCCAACTCTAAATCGTGGAGACGTTGGATCGCCGTAGTCGATCAGACGTATATATTTACCAACCACAGTACGAATTGGGCCGGTTAGAAGCTTATTTGATGAGTGCGCACACGTTGGATCGGCTATGGATATGGGTGTTGAATCACTGTGAGTAAGTCATAAACGGCACATGCGGTGTCGTTCTATCAAGACAAACGTACACGGCGGATAAGATACAACTCCATGTTAACACGACGCCTAACCATCCGATCCTCTAGATTAATATCTTGGACTATCCGAAGTAGTGTGTAGTCTTCAATTGATAGTGACCAGGTATGCGCTACTGTTCCGTCAAGGTCTCTCTTGAGCGGGAGAATGCGGGGTCGTCTCAAACACACACAATATGGTTATTTGAGTCTCGAGGCAGGATGAAGCTGTGCTGCGGTACGTCAACATCAACGCTGACCTGCAGCCAGTTCTAAGAGTCGCTTGCCTGGGAATACCCAACTGTTGTGATCCCACTCCCTCGCCTTGTCGTATCCCATTTCATCCTTGGCGTGTTGTCCTCACGCACGAGGACGACAGAACCCAACACAACTCCGCCACGAGAAGAGAACTTTCTCCCTGAAGGCGGTAGGTTCTGGAGGTATTCCGTTGTCCAGACCGACCAAAACCTGTTCACTCGTCTCTCACAAACTCTGGACCTTTCAGACAACATTTTAGCGCACACAGCTTCCGGATCCTCCACGACTTTCGCCTGGAATCCTGCACCACGGCCAAGCAGAAAGTGGCTCGGAGTTAGCGGGTTTGCACAGTCCACTCCGTCACCTACAAAGGTTAACGGGCGGGAGTTAACACATGCTTCGATATCGAACAGAACCGTTTCCAATTCGGTCCGTGTGAGGCAGCGCGTTCCGAGCGACTTCCTGAGACCCGACTTGACTGATCTTATCAGTCTCTCCCACCAGCCTCCCCACCATGGGGAACGAGGCACTATCAGCTTCCAGCGCGGAGCCAAATGGCCGAAGTAGTTCTGGAGCAGCCACATAGCACTCAGAACGTTTTCGCGTTATCTGAAATATATGACTGAATGGCAAATGTCTCTTCTTGCGGCGAAACGTCTCAAAGCCAACAAATACTGTTCCCGTGACAAGGTAATCAACTAATTCTAGGTGAAGCAGCGCGCGTGACAGCGCAAGGTGAACAAAGTAATGTAAAGACCTTCTTGCCCGGAAAAGTCAACACAAAAAGACTGGGCCGCATGATCCACGCCCGTCCGGAAAACGGCGGCGGCTGAGTAGCTCTGCTCTCAGGAAGAGGAGCTGCCGGCTCATTACAGCTTGGAGCGTCCTGTCTTTGACAGCTCGCACAGCTGCGTTTCACCCTTTTTGCCAGACAGCGCAAGCCCACAATCCAATACGCTCCTCTAACAGCAGTAACCAGAGTTGAGACACCTGCATGACTCATCAGGAGGTGTTTTTCGCGAACTAACAACTCAGACACACGCCCCTTCGGTAACAAAGTCGGGTGTTTGGCCTCATACGCTAGATCCGACAACTGCAATCTTCCTTGAATGCGAATAAATCCGTCGTTGCCCAAGAAGGGCGTCAGATGGCGGATAGAGGAGGCCTTAGGCAGAGGTTTGTCCCCTTTCAGAGCTTTCACTCTTCCTGGAATCGCGACTCGTTCTGACGTCGCTCCAACAGAGCGTCCTGGCGTTTGCCAGTTCATCAGCAGACAGGTCTGACTGTCGCTTGCAAGTCGGTGTGCGGCAGTTAGTGATGAATCTACGGACCCAAGCCATGACACGCACCGCTTTACCGAGAGAACCACAACGCTCAGCGTCAAACAGTGGAGTCGGGGTCTCGCTCGCGGACATCAGCGCCGTCTCCCCATCCGGAAGCTCATCAGCCAGCTCCTCGCTGGTCACAAACAGACCACAGCCAGCAGACTGCTCCAGCGGAAACTGCAGCCACTCGGGTCCGCGAGACCACAGCTCTGAGTCGATCAGCTGATCAGCACACATCCCCCTGGACGCAGCATCAGCTGGATTGTCTACACCTCTCGTATGGCGCCAGTCTGACGGGTTCGTCAAACTCTGGATCTCCACGACCCGGTTCCTGACGAACTGCTTCCACCTCGAGGGCGAGCTTTGCACCCAACCTAAGGCGACAGTGGAATCCGTCCAACAGAAGACTGGCACCTCGTCAGACAGCTGGAGAGCCCTTCGCACATGGTCCACCAAGCGGGACGCTATCAAGCAGGCCAGCAGCTCAAGCCTGGGAAGAGTGACAGTTTTCACAGGAGCCACACGAGCTCGAGCCAGCACAAACGACACAGCGAATTCACCACTGGGCAGCATAAATCGCAGATACACCACACTTCCATAGCCTTTGGTGCTCGCATCGCCAAACACATGAATCTCCAGTCCAGACACGCTGGACCAACTCACACCAGACACACAGTAGCAGCGAGGGATCTGTAACTGCTGCAACTGGGGAACCCCCACCAGCCACCTCTGGAACACGTCTGCCTGCTCACTGGGAATATGATAATCCCAGTCCAAGCCAAGCAGCCACAGCTTCTGGAAGAGGATTTTGAGCATCATCACAAAGGGGACGAGAAACCCCAGTGGATCGAATGTTCTAGCCAGGAAACTAAGCACCACTCGCTTAGTAGAAACAATGTCCGGAGGAAGACAGACCCCGCTGTACTTCAGTACATCATCAACAGGATCCCAGCCCACGCCCAGGATCTTCAAACTCTCCTCTCCGGCTTCTCGTGGCGAACTGGCACGGTCCAGGACAAGTTCACTGTTGGAATGGCACTTGCTGAGCACCATTCCAGCTTGGGACAAGATGTCTCTCCCTTCAATAAACACTCCCAGCTCTTCTAGTGTCTGCTCCCGTCAGCCAATCATCCACATACAGATTGTTCTGCAACTCGGTCACAACCTTTGACTGCGGATACAGATTGAGGTGGTGTTTCACAGTGGCATTTAACAGGAATGGCGATGACGACACACCAAATGGAACCCTACAAAAACGCATGACGCGCACCTTGCCATCGAGTTCCCACAGAAACCTGAGAAAGTCCCTGTCCTCTCTGCGCACAGCGATCTGCAGAAACGCTTTGCTGATGTCACCGGTTACAGCAAACCTGTGTCGCCTGAACCTTAGCAACACATCAGTCAAGTTAGGGATCAGTGACGGTCCAGGCTCAAGACAATCGTTCAAGGACACCCCGTTGGGGCCACAAGCAGATGCGTCGAACACAGGACGAACCTTCGTAGACGCGCTCTCAGGCCTCACAACTGGTCTGTGAGGCATGTAAAACGCATCATCAGAGGAAGCAAGATCACCCTCGGGCACCTCTTCGATCAAGCCAGTCTGTTCCCACTCCTGTAGCACAGAGTCATACCTATCTCTGAGCTGAGTATCCTTGTCAAACTTACGCACCAGCCCATTCAGCCGTGCCTTTGCAGAACCAAGATTATCCTTCAAATCAGGACCCTCTTTCTTTCAAGGAAGTGCTACCTCATAGCGCCCTTCCTTCTTACACACTGACGAGTTAAAGTCCATGAGGACAGAATCCAAAACATCGTCATCACCCTGCTGAACACCAATGGTATCCAGATCCCACAAGTCCCTGAAGACCTGATCTGACACATCATTCAGCAAGAGAAGTTGGCAGGTAGGAACTGAAGCCCAGCCCCCCTCAATTTTGCCCTGCAACAACTTGAACTTGGTTCGTCATCAATTCTACAAGCGAGGCCGGCTTAACATGTTTGGCCTATGGGAAACAGGTGGTATGTTGGGTCGCAATTTCCAACATTTGTTTTAAATAATTCGTTCAGAAGATGATACCAAATGTGATGCCTTAAGGGCTTGGCCTATCATATCTGGGTATTTTGGCAAAATTGAGTCAAATTTTTGCTCAAGAATTGTTTTATGGAATCCGGCACGCCTTCCAATTAGGGGTCAACTTTCATCATTTATCTGACGGTATTAGGCGTCAAGATTTCGCTTTATTGACAATGCGCCAATACCGCTAATCAGCGCGCTCGAGGAAGCCGAAGGTGCCATGCAGGCTTGTGTTACCATGGCAACCACCGTGACTCAACTAATCCAACAACCGGCAATATGGGTGGTTTCTTCGTATGAACCATATTGTTTTATATATGTAATGTCTGTTTCACTATTTTACAACAATTCATACCAAATGGATATTTCGTTTTGTATCATTTCGCTCTTAGAATTCAGTACACCATTATTGTTAAGTTTTTCGTAGGAAGATAATTGATTTATTTTGTAGCACTTGGAGTATACTAAAAATATGCGGTATAAAACCTAGAATCTAGTGCAGAGCTGGTGACGTAAGGACGAGACAACCTGTTTGTTCTATAGCCTTTGGACTGAGCCATCTTACCGGTCACCGAACCAGAGACGATCCATCCGAAGACCGTCTCCTGAGCTACCAGGCCAGATGGAGTGCGAATCATCCCATCCTTCAGCAGCTGCCAGTACTGATCCAGCCCGACAAGAAGATCCACAGACAGGCGGTGGTCGGATCCAAACCTCCCGTCAGCCAGGTCCACACCAGCAAAGAAGCGGAGAGCCTCCTGGGATACCTGAGGGCGCTGCAGAGGGGCACAAATTACTGGTACCTCTGTGGCCTTGAAACAAAATGAACTGGTCCTGGCAGCATTGGCACCTGTTACCTCTGTCTGGTACATGTTACGGTCACATGTGGTGGACTTACCACCTCCAAATGCACAATATGTACTCTTTGAGATCCTACCCACTCTGGGCCTACCTTTTCCACTAGAGACCGACTGATGTAGCTACGATCACTACCTGTATCAAACACCAGAGTCGCCTCAACAGTCCCCATACTACCCTTAACAAGAACACGAGCTGTGGGCAAAACACTGCACTGCTTGGTCGGCACACATGATAACGAGACAGCAGTAGATGCCCCGGCAGAGACACCACCATCAGAAGCAACACCTTGACCCACATTGCGCGAGTCACTCCCACGAGCCGAGTCACTTCCGTGTGCTGAGTCAATTACATGTTTATAGCAGCACAGAATGTGATGCCTACACTTGCAGTGAGCACACTTTTGAAGACAATCCCTGGCTCTATGGCCACCCCTGAGGCACACAAAGCATAGTCCTGCCTCACGCACTCGCTGCTGTCGAGTACTCACGTCCAAGCTCAGAAAGCCACTGCATTTGGCCGCCTGATGGGGGCCAGAGCAGAAACCACACCTGTCAGCTGGAGATCCCGACTGAAGAGCGGCTCCAGAAGGCACCGGAACAGCTCCGGCTGGTCCCCACCTCCCTGAAGCCTGTCCAGGTCGACCACCCCGAGCCGGAGCAGACCGCGGCGCTGAGGCAGCCGGAGGCGGCCCAGAACGCCGTCCACTGGTACTCTGATTCTCCCGGCGGTGCTCCGGAACGCGTCGCTCAGTCCCAACGCCACCCAGCACCGTAGATCTGTCCGTTGTTCAATCTCCCTTTTTACAGACAACGAGAGCCAAATGTTTTTAACATCACTTCCTGTCGGCACTGTCAAAAACCGTGCCCACTCACATCCGGAATGCATCCGGCAAACGACTGAGAGAACGAGTGGGGATGAACTTACCACCATATTTCTCACCACCGATACCAAGTCTCTCTAGGCTTCTCACATGTAACAGAAGGGCATCCTGCACGTATTTCAAATCTCTGCCATCTTGGGTGCCCAGCTTAAACAACTTATCAACATGAGCAAAAATGATCTGGGCTGGCCTTGTAAACCTCTCTTTCAAGATGTCACATGCCACTTTGTAGTTCTCATTAACAACAGGCAAGCCTTCTACAGACTGCTTGGCCTCACCAAAGAGAAGTGACTTGAGATAGACAAACTTGGAAACATCAGGTAAGTCTGAGGCATCAACACTTGCACGAAACTGATCCCAGAAAGGATCCCACTCGAGCACTTGACCACCAAACTTAGGCAGTTCCAACTTTGGCAGATTGACTGCCTGACCTTGACTTGACAGGCTTACTGCAGCCTCTGGCTCACCTGCTTCCACAGCACTCTTGGCTCTCAGGGCTCGCACACCTCTCAGGCGCCCTTCCATGGCCTCATCTCGCACTTCAGCGGCTTTGCACACATCATCTTCAATGTCCAAGTCAGGCAAGACTAGCTCAATCTTAGCCTGAATGTCATCCAGATTTGATAGTCTGTTGTCAAACTCTGACAGAACAAATTCAAGCTCCACAAGGTCAGCCCCTGCTGTCACAGACTTGTCCAGCTTGACACTAGCTCGCTTAACCCAGCCACGGGCTGCTACCGAGACCGCTTGAGCTCTTCTAAACTTGACATCATTAGCGATTAACACCCAAAGTCCAATATTCCACATCTAAATGTCCCTGGTTTTCTGGCACCAATGTTCAGGATTTCAGAGACAAACTTCTCCTGAGTTAATCGTATTCAGAAAATGACGCACGAGCAAATCCAAACACCATGCCATCATCACCTGGTTAAGTCCTTGAGTTGGGCTCTCAACAAATCCAATCCACAAGAGCTCACATCTGACAGGTGTACACGAGGACACATCCAACACCGTGCACCGTCATCAAACTCGAGACAAAATCCAAAGTTTCTCCTCCAACACCGCGCACTTCCAATCTCCGCACACTTGCGCCGCCATTCTGAGGCCTGGTGTCGGAAAAAGCAACAGAAAGTTTACAAACAATTACCAAATTCTCAACCAAGTTAGCCCAATTCTATTTCCATTCAGCTTCTAAATTCACAAAATTAATACTCATACAAAACTAACTAAAAACGGTATTCAAACAATTGTTATTAACTAACGACCAAATCCAACACTGACGAGCTGCGGATCTGGACACAACCCCACGACACCAGCGCCACCTATTCTACTTAAAGTGTGAGACTCACGCCCTCTACCGCCTACAATCTCGAACAGGAACCGACCGGCGAGACCGGTACGCCAATGACGTGTAGACCGTGCGGCGTGCATGACCTTGTGACACACAATCCAGACGGACGCCCCAGAGCACGGACAGTGAACGACGGTGGCGGACAATACACTTTCATAGTGAAATCTACATAGTGACGAAACCTACTTAAAGGCAAGACTGTGATTGGTTTTCAAAAGCGTTGTATTTTTCCGGCATCTTTCAACAAGTACTTGAGGCAAGTACCAGTCAGTAAACGACGACCATCCCTCACTTAAATCGATATGTATGCGGCTTCTCAGCCAGCTAAGTTTCGCATTTACTTTGAAGAAAAAAATACTGAATTAATCACCAAAAATTACCATTTACATTTCTTTTTTCCGCGAGTTAAAATATAGGTATCTTTGACTACTAGAATATGATACTTAATTCTGCTTCTCTTCAGCATTTCTGAGCTTTTTCTCGTTTTTTTTAAGGTGAAACTGTTCCCTTTAAACTATTAAACCGATCTCAAATCTGAGGACCATGTTGGCGAAAGGAGTGTTCAGAGCATTGACCAGCTTTTTTCGGATTGCTCCTAGCATGTTAGTTACTGAGCTAGCCCGGACTTACGTGAAGCATGCTCATTTTACCGAAATATGGGGAAAATTTGAGATATTTTTAACCTCTGGTGACCTCAATATTGGACACTGATCAAAAAACTAGCTACGTATTTTCGCTATACTCTCACGGGCTACCTCAACGCCGTTCTTTTCCGTTCTCGCTACGTTGCGTAGTTTTTGGAGATCTCTCGGGGGATCGCCCCCCGCGGTTTCGAAGTGGCTCAGACCCCCGTCGGTCGAGGGATAAACTTTATAAGCGTCTGCAGTAAATTTCCGTACACTTTTTCCCGGTAAAAGATATATGCGTACCCAATCAGTCAATTTTGCCACCCCTGGCAAAAATCCGTGGCAAAAATCCCTGTGGTCAACTGAAGTCATCTGACGTCACAAGCACCTGTTTGTCAAAACCTTTGACGTTATAAAGATCAAAGGCTTAGGAACGCAGGGGGCCATGGCCCCATCACCTTTTGTCCATTTTGTAAGCCATGATTAACAACTTCACTTCGTTTAACAATTCAAAAGCGCAACAGATTCACGTAGACGAAAATAGATCATATAAGCATAGAAATCCCGCGAAAAGGGGGATTGAGTTCCGATCAAGACGAGAGCGAAGTTTCGCTGGCCCCCTCACTATTCGTCTTGTTCCCCCAGCTCATGATAAAGATAATGACGTGCGAATGGTACCACTGTGCCTGTCTCGTCGAGCCGCATGACCCCATATTGATGATCGATATGGGTTACAAAATGTCCCTAACCTGAGGTCAAATTTTGAATTTGACCTAACCCGGTCACCATAATATGATCTTATGTGTCTTTATGAGACAAGCACGATGGCTTAAAAATTAGTTCTTCATGTTCAACCGATATAAGAAGTTATTTACGAAAAACTTTTTTTTTCCGAAAATGCCATCGTGACATTTGGTGACGTCTAAAGCCTGAACTATTGAACTGAGCTAAAACTTGAGGACACCATTGGCGATTGCATTTTGCATGAGCTGTCGTTTATTTTTCCGTTTGCTTTTAGCTATTATAGGTCCCGAGATATTTGGGGGTTTCTGGAGCGAAATTCTATGTTTTGAAAATTCGATCTTTGATGACCTCTGGTAACCTGAGTTTTGACCTGAGACCCAAAATTGCTCAAAAGTTTCGGCATGATTTGTGGCGTGCTATTGAGCATTTTTATTATTATTATTCCGTCTACTCTCCATAAGAGACGAGTTAGCGTCGGGCGCTTAGACGCCTCCGCCACGGCGAAGGTGGTGCCGAGCACCGCACGGCGCTTGATAAGTGCTTTTCTTTCTCTGCAAGGTTTAACTATGAATGTTTTGACTTAATTGCAAAATAGAGACTGGTTGGTTCGGGATTGGTTGGACCAGAGGACTCCGGAGCGAATTGGGCCATAGCCCATGCTACTTCGATCGCATTTTCCCCCATTTTGGTTTAGTCAGTTTTATTATTATGGGAAAGTAAGACAAGTCTGTGAAAAAGATGGACTCCTGATCCTAGGACAGGTCAAGGTCAAGTCAAGGTGGCATTTCACAACGAACATAATGTCTCTACAAGTCCAAACACAATGGTAAACATCACATTGCTCTATATTAATTCGGTAAAAAGTTATGGAAGAAAAAATGACGCATGACTTCTGGGTCCTGCGACCTCGTGAAGGTCTCGCAGGTCAGCAATGTCATATGAATGAGTTTTCACGATGGATTTAAAAAAAAAAAAAAAAAAATGTTACGAAATGTTTTAGTAGTAGCCGTTTTTACGATGGACTAATTCGCGAGAAATGTTTTAGCCCTCGCCCTATGGTCCCGTAGAGCGAGGGTCAATTTTTATTTTCGCAAATTAGTCCATCGTGAAAACGGCTGCTACTAAGATATTTCAAAACATTATAAAATGTTTTAAAACATTCCGCGCAAAATAATCCATCGTGAAAACGGCTAATTACTATTTAGCAAAGGGTTCGTGAGTCTGGGGAAATTTTTGCACATTTATCCATTTCCTGTGGATTTATATGCACTTTCATGTTTTCCAATGACTTATAATTGGTTGGTCTCAAAATCGACTTCATCTTACTCCTTAGATCGCCGGTATAAGAATCATCCGAAATAGCATAATTGTAGGTATTTGTAACCTGATTAGATCCTGTGAGTTTCCAACTGCTTTGTAAAACAATCTGGCAGCGGCACGACCTTGCATTTTTTTAGGTGGGATCACTAGACTTGACGTAGTGGCTAGTGACCTGACCTTAGGAGACCCGAGGTCTAACATTGATTAGGATTAGGGCAATCGATTGGCAAAAATTTGTGTCAAAAATGGCGGCTCGAAATGTCGTCGTTTTCTGCTATTTCCGAAAAATATAAGGGTAGCCTTCCATCCCTTCCGCCCCCTATGGCTGTTGTTGCGAGCGTCAACGTCTGCCACACAGATTTGCCCCCCCCCCCTCAAGCGTAAAAATATTGGTGAAGCCGTTGTTTTGATGTATACCTAAAGAATTAGAATAACAAACCTTGACTTCCTTCGGTCTCTACATGTATTTTGCATTCACAAATTGCACAACCTGCCTCACGAGTTGGATCAAATTGCCACCACCATGGAATAAGTTGAGCAATACGTAACATTTGATTTCGTGTAATTCGTTAAGCATAAACGTGGGCTCAGGCGCGGATCCAGGATTCGGTCAGGGGGGGGGCGAGCAATACAAAAAAGTTGCGCTCTCCGGCGCGCCCTACGGGCGCGCCATAGGAAAGTCCCGGCTCAGGGGGGGGGGGGGGGCGCCCAAGCGCCCCCTGGATCCGCGCCTGGGGTTTATGCAAAATGTGTGTTTTAATTAGGATAATAATTAGGAAGGTTAATTTGTTGTCCCTTCCAGCTTCCAGTCGCGTTAGGGCTCTGGCTAGATGTCAACACGATTAATGGAATTTTCCATCAGAGTCATCTTTTTGCCTTGGTGTGGGCTATGTTGGGTCTCATCCTGCCCCCCCCCAGTGTTTTCCCTTAAAATACGGCCTTGGTGTCACATTCAACCCACTTTAATAATATTATAATATATTATATATATAATTAATATATTATATCTATATATATATATATATATAATATATTGGGTAATTTTATAACATAAGATTGCTATTGTAATAAAGAAAACGTTTTATTCCGAAGCTTTTCACCCCTACACAATTTATAACTGTTGTTTGGCTTTACATTGTTCTGTGAAATGACGTAATATCGCACCGTATGGTGAGAGGATCTCATAAACTTGCACCTCTCCAACAATCTGCACCTCCAGTCTCTCATGATCCCACGAACTCCAGTCAGCCGACCTCTCCCTGTTCAGCGTTTCGTTTATCAGACGTGAACCTCTGACCTTTATGGCAACCGGATAGCTGTTCGCCTCACAAACAGACATGCACTGCCCGTTTGTGAGGCGAACAGGCTATTGGTTGACAACAGAGCTTTACTATCATCGCTACTACAATGATAGCCTCTACCCTAGAGCGCAAAATCCAGTTTACTAACCGTGCTACATGCCAGCCGTACGCTTCTACCCTACCATCAGGGGCGGTCTCAAAGGTGAGTTGCTTCAGTGCACGTAAAGTTTGAAAGCGATCGTGTTTTTTCCAAAATCGTGTTGTTTTATTTGAATGCGTAGAATTTGTGAAAGTGATAGAGAGTTGCGTATCTGGAGGACGGAGATGTACGCATAGCGTTGGCAGGGATATTTATTGTTTTTAAGAAGCGCTGCTAAGTTTTAGCCATCTCCAGTAGTACCTACCATTACTTTTGCAGTGACCTGTACATGGCTAAATTCAGAAAAAAATATGTTCTACAGACTAATGTCAACAACTCCATATGACCAATGTGAGTAGGCACACTCCCTTTAAACCAATTTTCCCATTTTCCTAATTTGTGTAACAATTGCAAAACTTGTGTGATGCCGCGATTTTTTCAGTTTTGTATTGTGATAGCTGGATTTTGACTGCTTTAAAGCTATTTTAACGATAAATTGTTATCTTTCCTCGAGTACCAGACTTACCATTTTGATACCAAATAGTACCAAATCAGTCCGTATTGAATCATGTGGGTATTCACTGATATCCTTTGGGGGGGGGGCAAAAGATATGTTAGCCCCACCCTTTTTCGCTTTTTTGGGGGGCATGGCCGGATTGCCTCCTGGATCCGCCCCTGGGGCATGACTCCCTTGCCCCCCTTGACTACGCCCTTGGTGGTATTCAGGAAATGTTGCTAAAAGTCATCAAATAGAAACTGGAAGAGCACTTTGGATCCTGAAGAGTGTTTTTTTCGTGCATGACAGAAATCATTATTTTGGGGTGAAGCTGTTACACGGCTTCCCTGCATTATTGTGCGATATGTCGCAGAAGAGTGAACAAACCAAAAACTTGCCTCTCCAGCGGCGCAGTCTTGTTGTTATCACAGACCAAGCCAAGGAGAGGCTAGCTTAAGCTTATTCTAGGTCCGGTCTCAATCATGGCAGATGAAACATCGGTGACATCTGTTTACGCCGGTTGTAGAATCCTGCCGGTCTGCCGGTTGTAGAATCCTGCCGGTCTGCCGGTTGTAGAATCCTGCCGGTCTGCCGGTTGTAGAATCCTGCCGGTCTGCCGGTTGTAGAATCCTGCCGGTCTGCGTTGTAGAATCCTGCCGGTCTGCCGGTTGTAGAATCCTGCCGGTCTGCCGGTTGTAGAATCCTGCCGGTCTGCCGGTCTGCCGGAAATGTGACGATTTCCGAAATAAAATGAGTAGGCGCTTACATTGTGTTGCACTGCCCTAAATAGCAGGATACTACAACTGTTTTATAGTTTTGCTAACATATTTTACAGTCTCTTAAAAGTGTGGTGTCCGCGCCTGCACTGAAACTTTTTTACCCTCTCCTGGAGGGTAAACCCCCTATAGCCGGGTAACAGGGCCCACGACGTTTTTCACCCACACCGGAGGGTAAACTCTTTGAAGTTTACTCTCGTCCCAGAGTGTATTTTTTTTTTCTAATAACCTTCTCTGAACGGATCCAACCCTATTTATGTTACCCTTCATGAGAGAGTAAACATCTTACATTATGATTACACTCTTACAGAGAGTAACTCTCGTGGCTTCCCTCTGTCAGGGAGTAACATTTTAACTCTTTGCTAGATAGAAACCGCCAGAAGCCGGGTAACAAGGGCCACATACGTTTTTTTTACCACGTACCAGAGGGTAAAACTTTAGATTTACTCTCGCTCTGAGGGTAACCCTTTCAGTTTTACCCTCATTCATGCGGGTAACCCTTTTCAAGTGACCTTTCCAAGGAGTAAGTTTACTCTCTGACAGAGAGTAATTCCTGTAAAAAACTGTTGCAAAAAATGTGCAGGTGTTACAAACAACAAACTTTTATAATTTACAACAATTATTATCTCATCACGTAGGCACATAAGCACACCGCAGTGCACGTGGACATTACAGGCGTGAGTCCCCGCCCCGGCCATCATACTTGGCAGAAGCACCGTAAAACTGTGCATTGTTTCACCGTCTTGATTCACACTCTCAAAATCAAATCAGTAAATTACCAAAAGTCTTATCTCTGATGGACTCGTCTGTCTTGAAACCACTCAAATTTAAAAACAAAGCAAAAAAAATATCACTGTCTTCTTCCGGCGTGGATTCGGAAGCCACCGCTCGTCACCGATGTAAGAAGGCTCAATCTTACAAGTGCCCAAGTCTATTGCACTCTCCGTTCCCACGGTCACCATTGTCACAGTATTAGAGCAAATAACAAGCTCCCGCCATGCAGCACATCCGCGAGTGTCAGCTGGCCCAGAACAAACTGACGCGCCACACGGCGCGGCGCCGGAGCCGCTGGATGCTCCCGCCACGCGGGACAAACATATCATGCCCGGATCTTTCCCGAGGACGCACCACCAAATTATCACCTAGCTAGACATATGGTTAACTTTGCTAGGTCATTACTTGTTATGTTAAAGTTTTAGGTAAGGCAAAGTTTGATGAGGTTTCTTAGCTTTTATGGGATCATTAGGCAGACACCTCTATATGTTAAGATTAGGGTAATATGCCGTAATCCTGGACAGACTAAAAACTGTCCCGACATATGACTTTAACCAGCAAAGCTCAAACAAAATTATTGGGTGATTGATACAATCTACAAAATAAACAAATACTTACCATTAATCCCTCGTCGCCACTCTTCCAGTCTTGCCTGAATCAAGGGAATATCCTGCTGTAGCACGTATCTTCGCTTGCTTCTCCCACGGCCACGCTGTCGCGCTGTTAGCATTGCAAATGGCGGCTTTCCGATTTTGGGCGCCAAAATGTTACTCTTTCAGATACCATCTTCACGAGGGTAAAAAGTATCCGCGAGCAGAGTATCGAAACGTGAGGCGCACGGCTTAAGATAAATTATGGTAATCAAAGGGTATGGGGCTGATCTTCCTTGGTTACCATCAAGTTTAAAGAGTTATTGCATAGTGTCACTAGATTTACTCGCTGGAGAATGGTCAAAACCAATTTCAACGTCGCATATGTGTACATCGCCAGACGGGACACGATACTCGATAGGAGCGAGTTTTCACTTGATAAGACTAAGAGAGTAATATCCGTTAGGTTAAGGGTCATGAGCCCTTGATTGTAGAGTAACGTCGAATTGATACCTTAAGTTACACAGCCCAAGGGTAAACAACCAGTTACCCTTTCAACATACTCTTGTCATGCGGGTTCCTTAAAAATTTACCCGCCAGGAGATGGTAAAAAAGTTTTCAGTGTGGGTCCTGGGTAGAACGGACGGCCAACAGGGATGAGATTGTGGTTAGTGCTGATCTCAGTCTCAAGGGTGGCGCCCGGTTAGCTGTGGAGACCCGGCCCTGAAATGTGGCGAAGCCTATTCCTCAGGCTAGTCGCCTTTCCAGGCTTCCGCCTCGGGGATGTTTAAATACGAGGGCGCACTGAGTCAGTGGCGTAGCCAGGAATTTCGCTCAGGGGGATATTCGCGGCCGGAAAAGGGCCCAAATGGCTCTCGATCGAAAGGTCCCTAATTGCTTTAAAAGGGACCCTTCATTTTTCGTTTACCATCGAATTTGCTCTGAAAGTGTCTCAAATGACTTGACATAACGCCAGCTTGCGTCACAATCAATAAATTTGCATCCGGATGTCAAAGGTCAAGGTCACGGAGGGTACGAATATCGATGTTTTTAAGCCGGTGTAAAACCTCTTGTTTTCGTTTACAATTCCGGATTTAACATCGCAAAAGCCCCAAATGACTCGTCGTCACGCCAGCTTGCATCACAGTAAAACATTGTTGTAGGTAAATTGCGGGCGCAAAATTTATATGTTTATTTCCTTCACAGCTGCATTCGTCTGTTAAAATGTCCAGGGGCACTTTAGATTGTTTAGGTGCCCTTCCAAACTCTCCAACGCCCTTCCGACCTGTTCAGGAACTCATCTGGGATCCACAAAAAGACATATTTGGAGTGGCCAGTGGTTGATATATATTAGATACAAAGAGGTTTTACTCCACGAAACAAATATTTAAATCCAAGTTTTCGCGTGTTACCAAATGCCTCATAATCGCTGACGAAGAGTGTTTCAATATACCCGAAAGCTCCAATTTTGATATTTGTATTGTCAGATTGGTGAATAAGTCTTCCTATTTAATCTCCCCGTGCTTTGAGCGTTTCCGTCTGAACCAGGAAAAACTCTGGGGCCTTCCAAAGAAGTCTCTTCTTCTTATGTGTCAAGGAGAGGGGCCCATTCGGCAAGTTTAGAGGTCCTTTGGACCCTGGCCAGGGACAGCACTGGCTGCTTTGTCCGTCCCTGTTGACAATGCTCAAGGGGCCCCCAACCTACCAGGGGCCCTCAATTGGCTAGGAGCTCATCCGTCTGTTCAAAGGGGCCCTTCCCGACCTGCCCAGGGACCCTTTTCGGTCTAGCCAGGGGCCCTCTGACTTGCCTAGGAAGCCCCTCCGATCTGCCCAGCGAACTTTCTGGTTGGACTGCGCTGGAATGCTTTGTCGCCCTGTCCGCATGCTCAAGGGACCCTCTGACCTGCCCTGGGGCCCCCTCAACGTGCTGACTAGGGGCCAATTCTGCATGTTCAGGGGCCTTTCTTACCCTCCCAGGGGCCCTTTTAGTCTGATCAGGGACCCCTTCGATCTGTACAGGGGCCACTTTAACTTCCCAGGGCCCCTCTGGTCTGTCCAGGGGCTCGCCAGCCTTCTAAGGGGCCCTTCTAATCTGGCAAGGGTTGCTTGTTTTGTCACCTTACCGACATGGTCAGAGGGACCTCTGTGCTGGCAAGGATTCCATTAAACGTGTTCAGGGAACCCTCTGACCTGATCAGGGCCCCTTTCGGTCTGGTCAAGGACCCCTCTGACCTGCAAAGGGCCCTTCCAACTTTCCAGGGCCCCTCTGGTCTGTTTAAGGGCCCCTCTGGTCTGTTTAAGGGCCCCCGGCCTGCTAAGGAGCCTTTAGACCTGGCAAGGGACTGCGCTGGCTGCTTTGACGCCTTGCCAACATGCTCAGAGGGCCCTCCAACCTGCTCAGGGGCCCTTTGTGCTGGATAGGGAGTGACAGGGACGCATTTGACGTGTTCAGGGACCCTCTTACCCGATAAGGGGCCCTTTCGGTCTGGCCAGGGGCCCTCTGACATGCACAAGGCTTGTTTGAATGCCTAAGGGGCCCTCTGTTCTATCAGAGAGGGCCATGGAGGCGCTAAAGGCCCTCTGAAGTGCTCTAAACTCATAATTTTGACTCTTAAAGAGCACATAATACCACACTTTGCGCATTCTCGTTGGGCCTTTTGGTCAAGCTGCGCACGCCAAAAAGGGCCCGCCAAGCCTCGAAAAGGGCCCTTTGAGGGCTCAGGGGGGATCCTGGGATCCCTAAGAACCCCCCTTGGATACGCCCATGTAATCCAAGCTCCTCCTGGCTCCCCACACACTGCCCTTCCAGGACCACCTGAACAGAATCAAGTGTCACTGCCCGTGTCACTGGAGGAACGAGAGTGTGAACCCCAAGGTTTGTAGGCCCCTCTGCCAAGTTGTTGAACCCTGGTCCCACCTGATGTTGTTTCCTTAAGTGGACTGAATATCTTACCCCGGAGCTGGGTAAATGTGATATTTTGTATTGATTGGTGGGTATATTATAGGGATTACTAGTAACTAATGGTGGGATGGTTGCCTTTGCCGTCAAGGCTTAAATTGTGATCCGAATACCACCTGTTTTTCCGTAGATCAACATGTTAAAGCCGGATCTTTGTAGAAATGGTGATGACACAGCTTAAGTGTTGCCAGGCGAAATGAGGGGCTGTTAAAGGAAATAGTTCACCTTCAACATGGGGTTTTAAACTGATATAGCAGTTTTGTAGCCCGTGTTGAAAAAACCCT
>VOPJ01002027.1:0-21125 GCA_014673585.1 Semibalanus balanoides
CATACCTGAAGCAAAACAGGCAGACGGCGCTGTTTGTGAGTTTAGACATTGAGGGTGCCTTTAACTCGATCAGCTGGCGATTTATTAAAGCGATCCTAAATCATCAAAAATTTCCGGATCAGATGGTCAAGTGGTTTTGAGATATATATATGAAGGTTCTTTGGCAAGGATATTGTACAATGGGCACCTTTCTGGGTCAATTGCATTGCAGAGATCATTTAGGCAAGGGGACCCATTAAGTTGTTACTTTTTTCTTCTGGTAATGGAATGTTTGATTAGAATGATCCAAAACAACCCACGAATTAGAGGAATAACAATAAGTGACTTCGTTTGCAAGGTATCTTGCTATTGTGATGATACGCTTTGCATGCTCGACGGTTCAGTAAATAGTTTTAGAGCGCTCTTTGATGACTTGGGCATATTTACCAAGTTTTCTGGCTTAGCCCCAAATAGCGAAAAAAACACAAGCCATGTGGATAGGGAGCAATGCAGCAGCCAAGTACCCAATCTGTCCTGGTCTGGGAATTAAATGGGTTAATAAAATAAGGGTTCTGGGCATTTCACTTGAAAATGTATGAGGAAGCTGTGGTGCTTAATAATTTTATAGTTAAGTTTGGAAGAAATGCAGGCTACTATTAAAATGTGGAAAACAACATGTATTTGACTTTTATATGACCAAAAGTTACTATAATAAAAACTCTACTCTTGCCAAAATTCACACACTTGTTTGCCGCACTACGGAACCGTGAATAATTTATACGACGCATGAACACAGCATTGTTTAAATTTCTTTGGAGTGGTAAAATAGATAAAGTTAGTCGAAAAAGCGTATACTTGGAGCAAGGCAAGACTGGCTTAGGAATGCCTGATGTTTCAGCATATATTACTGCACTGAAGTAAGCGTGGGCCAGAAGAAAGATCACCTCAACACACTTATGGACGAAATTATTCACGGTTATGGTGAGCAAGGGTGCATTCCTTTTGGGGGGGGGGAATGAAGCATCACTTAAAAACACTGCACAGAGCACAACAAGTATTTTCTGTAAGGAAGTAATTTTAGCATATGACAAATCAGGGCTGCGGAGTCGGAGTCGGAGTCGGAGTCGGTCGGAGTCGGTTATTTCGGCCGGAGTCGGAGTCGGTAAAAATTGTACCGACTCCGACTCCGGCTATATTGTTTTGGGCAGCATATAAGCAAAGTATTTTTCAGTACATTTTTCGATTACCACCGGTGGCGATGGGATAAAATAAATCGTGCCGGCTTCGACTTAGTTTACTTCATTTTTTCCTTGCCACTCAATAGTTTCTAATCCTGAGGTGTGTATCGCGGTTGGGTGAAAAAACTAGTCGTTCTGTCGTCGAAATGCAGATTCAAAAATTGCCACCGCCAGGGAACTAAAGCAACGCTTCACGAGAAATCAATTTTATAGGAAGAATTCAGGTTTAAAAATTGCGGTTTAGCCTGCTCAGTGATTTCAAACGGCTTCATTTCAACTTTATACCACTGTACAAACAATTCATTATTGATTATGGTAGGGTTGTCACAATAATTTGACAATTATATTTTTGAGTCTCCAGAATTATAAAACCGAAAGCTTTGTTACAGTCATTGTCTATTCATTTCAATGAATGCTGTATTTTCTAATAGTCGCCATTTATTTTAGACCACATTGTCAAGGCAACGGTTTAGGTCAAAGATCCCAAAAATATATAAAATTTGCGCATACGGGCCATACTGTTCCATTACAAAGCCTTCTATTGCGACCAATATCACCCAGAGTGCTCTTAAAGGTATAATACACATCCCTCATGAGCCATGTTGCGATTATTGGCAAATGTCATGGACAAGGTCAGGCCATTAAAGGTCATAATTGCACAAAATAACTACGAATGTCATGCTAATGCGACACATCGTTTTATGGATCATTTTACTTTATGGATTATTTTACATGTATAATTCGATATTGATAGTAATTGTATTACCTGACCTCATTTAAGTGAAGTAATTTCAAGCTTAGTTCAGGTCGGCTTGTCAGGTCACAAAAGTTCAAAGTTCGAACGTGATAATATAAATACAAACGGCATATGTCTACAACAAATTTGTCGCAGAAATGCAGCGGAGACGTTTACTTGTTCGTAGCTAGCTAATTATTGAAAACAAAAACAAAACTCTATATGAAAATAGGTCATGGGTTACTCATACTTTGGATGCCATAAGTCAGGCATTTTGTTTTGTTTTTTTTTTGTCTGGAAATCGCCGACATGTGATTTTCCAATATATCTATATTTCTTTTTGGGGATACCTTTGCACCATTGATTTTTCGGCATTGTTCCCAAATCATCGTTTTTGAAAAACGGCTAAAAACAAATTAAAGCAATCAGAGATGTTCAATTTTGTAGCTCTAAACATGTGTCAAAATATGTCCTTTGTACGATTTCTTTTTAAAGTAGAAGCTGATTTTTCATCGAACTCGTGTGCACGGCGACGTCAATAGTTCGCTATATCCATTTTTCCTCGACGCAATGCTTCAATTGTGCAACAAAAGACGGTTAAAATTGATGTTAAGATAAACGTTTTTTTAGTTACTAACAAAGTTCGTCAGAGGGCGTTTTTTTGTCACCCCACCCTAACCCCACGTCAATGGCGTGTTAAAATGAGCTGCAATCTTGAAACGGGATAACTTGGCCTATGGGCAGTTTTACTTTTGTGCCTATTGACTAAAGACTAAAAGCTTTTCAGCTAATTAAAGGTCGGGAGTCGATCTCGGATCTGAGTCGGAGTCGAGTCGGCAGTCGACTCCGGAGCGGTCGGAGTCGGAGTCGGAGTTCGGGAATCACTTGATTACTGATCGACTCCGCCCAGCCCTGTGGCAAATACATGAAAGCTTTTACGGTTGTTGATATAGCAGATATAAGCTGCTGCAAACATTTTGGTATCTTGGACTTAACAAAGTTCACTAAGCAAAGAAATCGGAGATTGGCTGAGGAAAGGTCTTTGTAACGTTAAATGATTTACTTGATCAAAATGGCACATTTGATGGAATTCACACGGCTCAAGGATGCTTACGGCATAAACGGAATCCAGCTAGACTATATAGGATTAAAACAGAGCTTGCCCAACGTATGGTTGAGGTCGGTGAAGGAGAAGCTCCCTGAACCTGTTATTCATCCGACATTATCCTTCGTTTTGTCACGCTCAAAAGAGACAAAATATTTATATAATATTATTATCAGCGACCAACTTAAGGAGCATAAGCACAAGTGGGAACGGGCATGGAGCGAGCGTTACGGTGACGATATTTGCTGGCAAGACGTTCATCAAAATATTATGAAAGCTAGCATGTCTTTCACACATAGGGCACTTCATTATAAAATTATCACACGTATCCATGTCACGAACATTCTTCTATTCCGTATGGGGATTACAGAAAGCAGTGATTGCGCATACTGTGTAAACATAGCAGAAACAATAGTACGTAAGTTCTGGCATTGCCCACGAGTTATTCGTTTTTGGAACGACATCAAAGCGTGGCTCTTACAAAATAATATGATATCAGACAGAGAACACTTAAATGAATCAACCGTGCTATTATGAACCTCAAAAAACGCTCTAGTGAATCATGCCATTATATGTGCCAAAAATGTAATCAGACGGGACAGGGTATTGCGTCTATCTCACCTTATCTCACACTTAAAAAAGGATCAGGAAATAGAAAAGTTACTGCCACATTTAATGGAACACTGAGCAAATATCAGAGTAAATGGTCCTGTATGCCTAGGGAGCCGACATAGGAAGAGTATTCCAATAGGTAGGTTCAGATGTATATAAATGTGCATGTATATGACATACACTCCGCAGTAGCCACCGCCCGAGACGTTGTGTTGTCTGGCTGGAATACGGCGAAGCAATGACGCGATAACAAACTATGCATGTGTATGCAGATTGTAGGTGCACGTGTGCGTATTTTTGTGCGTGTGTATTTGTGTGTGGGGGTATGTGGTTTGGTGAAAAATAAACCGACGGTGGAATCCGGAAAAAGTGAAGAAAAAACACAAAATTATTAATCTGTCCCATGATGCCATTGAATGCGGCTTATGTGTCGCACGAAGGTTTCAGGTTGCAATATAAGTCACTTCGAGGTTAAGTTGAGTTTATTTACCAGGTGAAATTGTTGCACAGTGACCTCTGCAAGATCAGCTGAGCGTTCATCTGAGGTTTCACCAGCAACATTTTCCACAAACATCCTAATATAATATAAATAGAGACGTGAAAGTTGATACCACTGTGTTTGTATCGTCGATCGTTGCGCGAGCGATATGCAGCATGACCTACCTGTTGTTACCAAATTACCCAGGTAAATTTTGATTTTTCAAAGGTCAAAGGTTCAAATTTTGAAGTTGGGACTAAGCCAGGTTCACCAGTACCATATTCGAAGCCGCCTTGACAAGACAAACACGATAGTCGTTAAAAGTTTTGCTATATGTTTATTTTAATAAAAAGTTATGCTACGAAAAACTGTTTTTACTAGCCAACAAACGAAAACTACTTCAACATGTTCTGAATAACGCTCGGAGATAAAACACTTAAATAAATTACTTTTAACACCATCGTAGTCGTCTCGTCAAGGCGCTAAGAAAAATGTTAGTGGTGACCATCCGTTACGTCAACTTCAAAGTTTGGAACTTTTGTTCAAGGTCATTTGGTGATAAGTAGGTCATGTGCATATCTAGCGACGAGAATCGACCAAACAAAACACAGTGGTTAATTTTCAAGTCTATATCTACATATATTAAGAGTTTGTTGGTTAAAATGGTCGCTTGGTGACCTCAGATTGAACCTCAGCTGACCTGCAGAGGTCACTGAAGAGTAACAATTTCACCTGTTAAATCAATAATTTCCACTATTAATTAATCTCGAAGTGGCTTATATTGCAGCTTAAAACCTACGCGTGACACATAAGCCGCATTCAGTGCCATCATGGGACATATATTCGTTTTGTGTGGTGAATAGAGAAAAACGAGTTAATTTGAGCAATTAAAAAGTAGATTTATAGAAAACACCTATCTCCAATTTTTATCCTGTGCAAAGACAGCTTACCAAATAATATTATACAAATATAAAACAACATTATTTTCACTGCGCTCGTTGAAAGGTCAGGTCAGGTCACCAGAGGTCAAAGGTTCATTTAATCCAGAATCAACATTAACATAAAAAACTGTGCTGGAATGATGTTCCTTACTTCATTGCCATTTACAGAAAATGTATGGTTTTTCTAGGAATTGGATAATTTGTTGTGAGTTATTGGCTAATTGGCTAAGTCATGCAAGGTGCCCTCACGAAATGCCGGGCTATAACTCGACAGCCGTAGCTCCAATCAAGCTGAAACTCGCATAGCGCGATTCAGCACCCTAGATAACCCCTGTAACGGAGTTTTATCGAAATTGGAGATGGAGGGTGTTAATTTTGTGTTTTCGCCTGTCGACCTGTCCTGGAATGCCCCTGCTACGAGCTGCGTGACACGACTGACGAGGAGATTACGGATGGATTTTCCAGCTTTGGAGTGACGGAGGCTAGGAGGATGCTCACCAGGAAAGGAGGCAACAGCATCGCAACGGACAACATCATACTGACTTTCGACGCCACTGATATTCCGCCTGCAGTCACAGTAGGGTACAGTCGTGTGAGGGTGAGAACCTTCATCCCCAACCCGATGCGTTGCTTCAGGTGCCAGCGCTTCGGGCACACGAAAACACACTGCCGGAACCGACCGGCATGCGCTAAGTGTGCTTCAACTGATCACTTGCACGAGGACTGTGACGCAGGAACCCTCCGATGTGTCAACTCTGGCGACGCACAGACACCGCACGCCTCTTACGACAAATCATGTCCTGCGCATATCAAGGAGAAGGAAATAAACGCCATCAAAGGCCATGAAGGAACATTTCATTTCGAGAGGCCCGCGACGCCTACAATGAAACCGCACCCAGTCGTGTCTTATGCGCAAAAGGTAAAGGCTCCCGTGTCTAGTAAGACAACGATTGGAAGCAGATGAGTGTGTCTCAGGACTCAGTTGATTCATCTTCCTGAAATCCTTTGGCCTCTCTATCGTCGCTGCTGGCGCCGTGCCTGTGGCGGCTACCGCTCCTGTGGGAGCCGCGGTCGGCGTCTGCGGTTGTGCTTCTCGTCGCCCCCAGCCTTCACCCCCGGGAGGACGAGGGAGTGGTGGCCGCCGGGGTCGCGGCGCCCGCTGCGGTCGCGGCGCCCGCTGCGGCGGCAGTGGTCGCCAACACTGGGGAAAGTGACGACGGCTGGACGCTGGTCCAGCGTCGTCGCGCGGCGGGGCGCCGCTCTCCGTCCCCTCTCGGGCCCGGTTCATCCGGGGAGTCCTCTGCGCCGTCCGGTCGCCGGTCACGGTCAGCGGCGATCGAGGCGCTGCGTCGGGGCGAGGAGGAGAGGCGTGCGCGTGAGGCAAAACGCAGCCGCCAGGTGGAGAAAGCGAGGGAGGCCTGACGCCCCCCCAGGATCTGATTCCGTTGTTTCAACGACTGCTCGTGACCCAGAGACACCGTCGGTCGTAAGGCTGTCTCTCATGGGCCCTCCTCCCCCTCTGCCGTCTCGGCCGTCGCCGGCAACTCCGCCTTCGGCGCCGAGACAGGTAGAGCCGCCCTCCGCCCCAGGGCGTCCCCCCTAAGCGGACCCTGCCCTGGGAGGGCTCGCCCACGGAGGGTGATGGCCCCCGTGCGCGTCTCAGGTTCGAGCCGGGCGCAACCGGTCGGTCCAGCTCGGCTGACGGGAGACTGCGTCAGGCTCACTCACGCGTCTTCTTCCGGGATATCTCTGCGTCTGGTGGAGAGGAACATTTCTAGTCCATGAAGTTGCCTCCATTTTTAAACGCGCTTTTGCGCCTTTTTAATACATCCCCATTAATTTTATTCTACAGTGGAACTGTAGAGGTCTTAAATCTAACTATCAGGACTTGCAGTCGGTCTTACGGTGGCGCAACCCACTAGCCGTCTGTCTCCAGGAGACAAAGTTGTCACCGTTGGCAATTGCTCTATCAAGGGATACGCAGTCTTCCGTAAGGACGTACACTCTCACACCGTCGCCCATGGCGGTGTACTGCTTGCAGTGCACCACAGCTTGCCCGCACGACAGCTCTCGTTGCGCTCCCCCCTGCAAGCAGTGGTCGCCAGAGTGCACTTGAGTCACCGCGAACTGACCATCTGCTCCATTTACCTGCCACCAGGTGTCGTCTTACCTGTGGCGGAACTGCAAAGGCTGCTCTCAGAGTTCCCTGCGCCAGTCCTGGTAGTCGGTGATTTTAATGCTCATAACACTGCTTGGGGATGTGACTCGGCTAACCGGGCACGCGTTGGTGTCCTTTTAGAGTCTTTTATCAAAACGATGAGTCTCTCTGTTTGTTTTAAACACAAGGTGAACGAACTCATTTTACAATGCCCTCCGGTCAGACCTCGGCGCTGGACTTAAGCTTAGCTAGTCCTCAGCTAGCTCACCTTTTTACCTGGTCCGTCCACGATGACCCACTGGGATGTGACCACTTTCCAGTGTGGCTCCAGCACCAGGATGGCCCAGTTTTGGGCTGCGGTCCGCGAAGATGGAACCTGAGCAAGGTAGATTGGGTTGAGTTTCAAGCCCTGCTCAAGACCTCCATTTTAACCAGAGCCGAGAACTCCCCCATGTCAACAGAGGATTTTACTTCCATACTTCTAACGTCCGCTGATGGCTGCGTCCCGAGGACATAAGGACAGCCCCGTCGAACTCCAGTTCCTTGGTGGACTAAGGAGTGCGGATAAGCGATTTGAGCTCGGAAGAGAGCTTTTAAAAAGTTTGACCGGAGCAGCACTACATAACATCTTATCGCTTTTAAGAAAGCGAGGGCTTTTGCCCGACGCACTATAAAAGAGGCAAAGGCAGTTTCATGGCGCACATATGTTAACTCTTTAAACCGTTTTACTCCAACGGCCGAAGTTTGGACACGCATTAAGCGTATTGCTGGCCGGTACAACCACAGATTATTGTATAACGGATTGAAAACTCCATGTCGGCACTTTAATGTTCGCGACCACCGGTCGATGCTAGCGCCTCTAGCGGATGATCGGGGGAAATGATTCGACATAGGAGATGGCTGAGCGGCCCGTCACTAAAAGGCTTTAGCGGGAATGGAAAAGACCGCTTAGGCCATTTTGCCGTGTTTGCAGGAAAGAAAACACCATGTGAGGTGCTGCACATCGATTGCAGACAACTTTTCATCTAGTCGCTACTGTAATGACGGTCACATTTTGCTAACCCAGCGCCAACGCATTGCCATGAAAGTTGTGTATGTAGCGTCGCTTATCTTACAGCCAACGTTTCTTCATTTCGTGCGTGGGCAGGCCGGCCGCCGAAACAGATGTCAGCCTGGTGTGAAAATCGGAGCAGCGCAATATGCCGCCGCCCCGCGATTAACAGCCGGCCGCCGACAAAAACAATCCGACCCCTCCACCCCTCCACCGGGGGCCAGCGGAGAGAAAGGCGGTAAGATCTTCCAGCGGGAAGCCGATCCAAGGGCGCCGGATCTTCTGTTAACAAGATCGAAAGCAAGAGGCCTTGTTAAAAGCCAATCTCGGCGGATATGGCTAAACACCGCTCTGACGGTTCGAACCCGGGCAGTCGCACGGCGCCGGTGTATCAATACCGCAGTAGGGCGGGCCGTACTTTTCAACTTTCAAATCTGAAGAATGGCATAGTGCGAAAATATGTTATTTGTCATGCTGATTCCGAATCTGGAATTTCTTTTGACATCAGAGCATGTTTTTGTTGTCGGGTTTGGAGTTTGAAGTTTCTCAGCCGTACGCCATTATAAACCCTATACCAGTTTTCGGAATTTCACTAGCAAAAACACACACGCAATTTAAATTTCCAGTAGAGCGAGAGAGGTAAAACAAACTGGGACATACTGCTTGTTATCTGGGGAGTCAATTAGTATCAAATCTGGCCCAATAGGTAAGTAAATGACCTGTTATATCATGTCGATAAACGGAAAGAAGTGGGAATTGTGATAAAAATGAAACTGTTTTGAGGCACTACTAAATGAGGAGGCGGGTCGTTACCTACTGGATCATGGCAACCAAAAATTTTTTCTTCTGATTTTTACTGTATATATAGCCGCGTTAACAGCATATTAACACCCGCATTTAGTACTATTTTTGCAGATAAACAACATCCTGCGATCACGCCTTTGGCGAGCTAAACCTTTTGTGTCGTTATGCTAATTCAAATAGCTGTGCGGATGGGTCCTTTAAGGGAAAGGAATAATACTGTTCATTTCGTTGCAAATTCATCAGTGTCTGTCGTTTCGTGCTTCCGCTAAACTGCCGTCAGTGACAGCCGGAGATTCGACCCCAACTTCCCTAGTAGCCGATGGTCAAGTTCCACTACCCGGTGTCTAGAGATTGGACACTCGGTATACGCCAATGTTGGAAGACGGCTTGATCAATGCCAACTCAGCTCTATGGCTCACCCACCCTGATCAGAGATACGATATAATTCGTGGAAAGTTATCGATGGTATGCCGGAGATAGAGAACCGCGTCTCGGAGACCTTAATGTACTCGCCATAGACCGAAGTAACCAGTCGCGACGATTTCCTGGACTCAGGGTCTGGACTGCAAGGTGTAGAGCCAACCAGTGGATCTTGTCGTGTGCTCCGCGCTCCATCGCGAGAGGAAGGAGGTTGTTCTAGAAGGATCACGGTCTGCGTGAATACGGCGCAACATGTGTCATCTGATAGGATGTTTCGCTCTCTGACTTCGGTGTGTGTTATGTTTGGGTCATAGCAAGGAGATCCTGAGCTCGGATGATCATAAATCAGTGAAAGCGAGGCGGTGGCGGGCGTATCCTGGCGATCCGAGGAGAGGGGAACTCGAAAGCCCAGGTAGGCGACGACTCTCCAAGATCAAGAAGGACTTCTTACTAATAAATCGTCAGGTGAGCTGCTGAAACCAGAGACCAGCACAGTGAACGAGCTCTTCTACCGGAAGGAACAGGTTCACAAACCCCATTCACCTGCTCACTCGCCAGTCAGCGATTGGAGGAGTTCGTCAATAACCGATTGGAGGTGTCCGAAGTGCCTTAGCCACATCCAAGACGCAACATGGATTTCAGAATGGGGATCTGGCAGCCGTCGCTCAAGTATATCGCAGAGAGTCTCACAAAGAGGACAGAGAAACGCATATTTGTAATGTAGCAAAGCCATGCGACACGCCACTTCAGTAGACGCTATTGAGTTAGATGTCTCCAGCTAAGCAGCGTGGTGCCTTGACGATTGTGACCGGTAAGTCATGATGTAGAGTTTGAGAGTACTTCACATAGGGCGATGAGTTGTAATAGCGACGTTTTGATCGGCATGAAAACGTAGTCCTATAGTCCTGCCGGCTGCAGGGCCGAAGACATACGTTATTGTATTTGCTGGACAGAGATATATGGCGCAGAAGAGAGATATCAAGAGATAGTCGTTAGTGAGGATCAGCTGTGACAGGAGAGGAGGATCTATTTCAGCCGGGGCCTCTCGCCTGTCAGTACTTACCTGCTATTCGTGACAGGCGTGATGATGCGTTGGTGCACTAACCGAGATCCCGTGACTAGTAGATAGAGAGCTCGCAATGTGGAGTCGCGTGCCAAGGCCGGCGCTATGTCTGGTTTCCGAGAAAGAGCCTGGACACGCCGGAGCACGTTCTGGACGAGGTTGCCCCCTCTCTGGCGGGCGCGCGTCCTCCATCTCTTTGGGACCCCTTCATCTGGAGGCCATCACAGCTGCGGGGACGCCGGGGCTGTGGCGCCCTTGGCCCGCGGCTACCTGTCTCACCGAGAGCCGCTGGGCTACGGCCGGCCGTAGGTTGACCGAGAAGACAATCAACGACAACCATTTCCAGTTACGGAAGGGAAATGCACAATGGCCCGGAGCTTCAGATTCTTCTATGAGTCACTACCATGAGTCACTACCATGGCCGTTTATGTATATGAGCTTATACCAAGTTTTAAAAAACGACTAAGGGCCCTGATTGAGGTCTTTCCAGGGGACTCCGATCAGGATCCCATCTCGAAAGGCTCGATTCCATCAGGCATTTCGAGGGTCCTCAGCTTTTCAAGGGAACACAGACCTTCCGATGTCCCCTCTTCAGGGCTACGAAGGGCCCATCAGGCGCTACTGAGCTTCTGATGGGATTTTTGTACCCCCTTATGAGGACTCTCACCCTCAGGCTGGCAGAGACTACATCGGGGCTCAGGCATTTTTTTACGTTAAAATGAAACTATCAATTTAACTTCCTTAGAGTTTCATATTTGCAGACATAGGAGGATCATATTTCCCTCAACATTTGATTAGAGGCAAATGCCCCTGACCCCCAAACCACCTCTTCCCGCAGTTTGTGGCGGGTATGTGTTTTGTTGGATTTAATAGAAAATAATGCATTTCATGTTTTTTTCTTCTTCTTCATTAACCCTCGCCTTATGGGGAGGGGGCCTGACAGGCCCCCCTTGAGGTTTTTCTTAAATAACTTCTTACGCATGGCGCACATATTTCTGAAATTTTTTAGTAGCTGAGTTTACAACCAATTTTACCGTATTCCGTAAAAATTTGCATCAATATTGGTCGATAATTTTTGAAGATAATGACGTGTTGATGACGTCATGTTCGTTAAAAACGTCAAATATTGTACAAATCATAGAAAATAGAGTATTGCAGCAAATAAAAGAACAAAAATCATTAATGACGTCAAATGTTATTTTCTTTCAAATGAAATTTTCGGAAATTCAATTATTTTGTTTTTTTGACCCCCAAAAAAGTCAAAAAACTGATTTTTTTGCGAAATTCCCCACAACAATCGAAATTTTCAAAGATAACTTAAAAGTCGGAATATATGTGAGATAACGATGTTTGGACGATACCCAAACCAAATTTCAAAGTAATATCTCAATTTTTGACTGAGTGATGGTTCCTTAGTGAAATAACAGATTTATGGCGTCATTTTAAATTTTTTACTTTGTTTGACCAGATGTGATCAAATACATACTTTTTTGTAATCAGGAAAAAACTGGTCTGGAAACATGCGTTTTTATTTACATTTAACACTTTCTAATTTTGAGGTTTTCGGACCGTTTTTCCGGATGTGATCGAGTCAAGGTTGCTAATGTTAATCGCCCATAGCAATTTTCGTCTCTGGTGACGACTTTCGTTCCTGGAGTTAATTAACTAATTCAGACATAAAAATCGATATACTTTCAGATAGCTAATTTAACGGCACGCTAACATTTTTGACGCTACACCAAATCATTTTATTATTTATAACTTTAACAGTTACGACCGGACCAGAACAAAACCGCTAATTTTTGGCCGTGGTCAATTTTAGGTATTCACTTGAACCTGGAAGGTCCACCCGATGAACCTGAAAACACAAAATGATACACGCATTAGATTCCTTACATGACAGGCACAATGCTGGTTTTTACGGCGGTGCCTCTATCTTGCTTGGTTTGGGAAGTTAGCGGGGGGGGGGCTCTCAGGCCCCTGCCCCCCGTACGGCGAAGGTGAGAAACGGTCCCCGTAAGGCGAGGGTTAAAGCGACGCATTTCATAGGTCACGAACCTAAGTGACCCGACCTGTGTGGTCCATGTCGATGACCCTTGGAATCTTGAAATTCACACCACTTGGCTTTTTACCTTGTATCATAAAGCAACGCGTTAGTGGTTATGTTTCCCTCTCGTTCTACTGGAAATGAAAGTGTATGTGATTTTACCGGTGAAACTCAGGAATATGCATAGGGCATATAATGGTAGATGGCAAAGACAACTTCAAATGCAAACCCCGCAAGCAAGACATGCTCTGATTCAAAAATAAATGCCAGATTCGGATTCAGCATCACAAATAGCATAATTTTGCACTATGCCATTTTTAATTTGCGAAATTTTGATAAATGACTATGAGTACGGCCCGCCCTAATACCGCAGCCACGCCGGTCAGGATATCGGGAGAAAACAAGCGGATAAACCCACTTAACCACGCGTCTCAACCAAGCAGCTTAGGATGTGTTTCGGGGCCCAGCGACAGGGAGATAATTTCACAGCTTATTAGCACAGGAAACCCCACTTGGTGAACGGAAACCCGGCGGGCCTCGAATGACCCGACGACGGACACACCGACCAGAGTCGGATACACGTCGAACAAGAGCCAAGCAGCTTCAGGAAGGCCGGAAGGCGAATCGATCATCTCATAGGAAGGGAAGCTGCTCAAGGGAAGAAGCAATTGCAAATATCAGGCGGTGAACGAGGAAAGCGGGGAAGGAATCAGGTATATAAACGGAAGTTAGTAAACGAAGGGCAGTTGTGTCCGGCCAGAGCTCTAGAGAGCCAGGTCATTCAGCCCAGACAGAGAGAGTGCCGAAGACGGACAGCTACATCAGTGACCACAGTGACATCAGCCGCCTTCAGAAACATACCAAGTAAGCCATGAAGTCTGCTCTTCAAACCCTACGTGGTCACCTCCCCTCTCTAATGACCTAATCATTACCCACCATCTATCGAGCGCCCTGGCATGTTTACCGACAGACGATTCCGAACTCAGGCGGAGGGAGAGAGGGTTACTTGGAATGACTGACTGCGAGAGTGAATCGAAGGACAGCTGGTATCCGAGGTGTGTGTTTGTGCGGGCAGACATGGCAGAAGTGTTTGTCAGAGGTAGAGGGTGTAGGGCCAGTTTGTGTGTGAGGGCTTCCTACAGTGTTTGTATTGGCTGGACGGGGAGGGAGGCAGGGTATGGCCGGCTGGCACCTCATTAAGAGCGGCAGACGCGGACGGGAACGGGGGGGGGAGTAGTGAAAATAGGAGGGAGGCCTTGTAGTTGCTGGTTGATCGAGTTTTGATCGTTAGCAAGGCGGGGTGTGTGTGAGGCAAGGTGAAGGTGGCACTTGACACTATGGACATCGCCGTGAAAGCGTGTAAATACACATTGTGAATGAAAAACATCAAGTCTGTTGTGGGAAAGGCATATGTTGAAGTGAGATACGAAAGTTGGTCAGCCCGGGGGGGGGTCAGCATAGCCATAGCCTCTCTGGGGGATGGAGAGGAGGAGCGGCGCAGCTATCGGAACATGATGACGTCACGACTACAGCAGATTCGGGCCAAGCGGCAGGGCCGCGGTTTGCCAAACAACTCTGGAGGGCAATACCTCCGGGAAGGAATAGGCATATTCAGGCCAGTCGAGGGAGCATACGCTAATTCATTTTTCCCCACTGACGTCTAAGGCAGCGGCTCTTTCATGTCAAGTTAGGGAGTGTGCCTACTCTTTTGAAATGTCAAATATATTTTTATTACGGTAAGAAGCTACTGCTTTGATTTATGGTTACGATAAAATTCACGTCTGGAGCCCCTTTAGTTGAATTACGTGTATTTTCTGTTTTGCATTTGTTTTGTTTTCAAACTCAAAAACGATCGTCACTATAAACAAAGTAGCGAAAATTGTTACCTATAATGGCGCACTGGCCAGAGCTAGAATATATGCTAGCGTTTGTGAATTTAAGAAGCAATGCTTTCTAGTGCTAAGCTCTCTGGCGATATTGATAATATCTCTGCCAGATGTGATTGGCGACTTGGAATATTCTTCAGCCAACTAAAAATTATTTCTGGGGAAATTGAAGACATTGGCTAAATTCAGAAAAAAATACTGTCTACAGACTAGTGTCAACAACTCCACATGACCAATGTGAGTAGGCACACTCCCTTTAAAGCAAATCGAATCGTCGCATTCTGGCCGTCATGAGAACGGATTATAGGAATCGACGCATGAATCGGAAGCCGAGGGGATGTGAGTCAAGAAATAAGTCAGTTCATTTCGTTCGTGATAACAAATTATCGACATTATGTCCGCCATTGAATATCTCACCTTTCACATCTCAACAACTTTGTGTCGACCTTTGATCATTAACTTAGGCGTCTTCGTATTTTACAATTCCCATAAATCTTAATAGATTTATATGCTTCTAATTTTAAGGAAATTTTGCTACCCGCCAACTATCTACTGCATCCAAATGATTGCTTCTGATATTCACTACTACCCACGTGAGTGGTAAGCACCCACGTCTGGTGCGTAGGTGGATAGAGGTGGCATCTCTAATAATTGTAAAGGATTGATCCCCATTGTTTAAAGGCGACATTAGTGGATTGAAACATGATTCGGTCGGAGTTATGGAGGTTTATGCGTCCATCTTGAGTCAGAGGGCCTTAGATTCATTCGATATCATATACGTGTCAACCACATACGAACCCAAACTGTATCAGCGACGTAGAATAGAAAGGCATTTCAATGGTCAGTATCAGTGTCCGCCGGTTATAATCGTTAAAACGATTATAATCGTTTTAACCATTATCGATTTTTGTGGGAGCTAATCGTGGGGAATTTCTTGGTCAGCTTAAAGGGTTGTTGGTTAAGCCATAAATCCGACATGGTCAGATCCCAAATATTCGTTGTCAACTCAATCATAGGGCCTCCCGAGCTCTTCAGTTCGATTCGATTACAGCTCGAAGCCATACCTGGGAATGGGGATGATTCTGTCAGTCCAAGTCGCGTGAACGAATCGATCCATTGAGGCATGATTTAAATCATTTATAAGCCTTAACAGCCGTGAAGAAATGTTTTAACAGTAAAACCACGAGACACCACATAACCGGGCCCGATTAGTTAATATTGCGAGCGCCGTTCGCCATTCATGCCGGCGTGTGCGACATGGCACGGAAAATCGAGCTGAGTTAATAGTATGCCTGCAGGATATCTAACGTAACGCAGCGCTGTCGGATATGCTTTTAAACATATTCCAGCATTCGGTGTCGAGAGCTCCCCGCGGCAGATATTTCCCATAAGAATCGGAGGAAAGGACATCGCTAATTGATCAAGCCACTTACATCACGCGCGGAGCGATAAATTATATCATATTGTAGTTCGGACTCAGATATCCCGGCGGGGTGTCGCGCCTGCCACCTAACGGCATAGTGGTGCATTGCTGTTAGCGTTTCGGCCGTCGAAGGAAGTAATGACGACTGAGGTTACTCCGTATGTCGTCGGTCCCGCCGATACAAAGACGATACCAATCGGCCAATCCGAGGTAGAACGAGCTGGAGAGACTGGGTGTTCCATTAGCCGTCATCTGCGCCACAGCCCTTCAGGCTATTCGAATAAAAACTCGATCTCATGCCTTCATATAATCTATAATCGAGCAACGCGTCATATGCATTACGGAGAGCGGATGCGGCCGAGGACAACAGGACATGAGTCACGTCTTTCGCGACTGGCTTCGATATGACACGCGTGATTGAAATTACCACATATCCTACGATATGAGCGTTCGCTTTACCGGTGGTCGATACAAGTATATATCACGACAGTACGACAGCCCGTCACCGGGCGGCCATATCTCGAACTATCACTCGCTAGGGGCGCCACCGTCGACAGCCGCGGGGAAGACTGTGCGGCTGTGCTGCGTCATTTGAAGAAAGCCAGACGTGTCAGAGGTCATCTGCGTTGATATTAGTGCTGTCTATCACGAACGCGCCGCACGGGAGAATCCCAGCCGAACTCGAACCACCCTGGTCCGGCCGAGCAGCTTCAACCTGAAGATCAGATAATGGGTGTTGGTCATAGGGGGTCAGGAATTCAGATTACACAGACGCGCTTACACATATAGGTGCACAGATACGCAGGCTTATAGACACACAGGCGCATCAGACTCAGGTAAAGACCCTGCGCTAACATATACATGTCTGCATACCAATGTTGGAATTTTGGTCATTTCTGTCTTTGAAGGTCCACAAGATTGTTCTCGCTTTAAACGTTTACTCTCTTTTCATGTGTTATTGCCCACGTTTCAAATGCAATTGTACAGGTTAAGCATGCTCATTTGTGAGTCAGTTAAAAAGCAGTGTCTGTTGTTACGCATAAGCAAATATATTTAAAAAGTCAGCTAGTTTTTCCAGATATTAAACAATGAGCCGTCGACACTCAACAGTGCAACCAACTCTGCAGTCTGCAATGCACATGGATATTGACCTCTTAAATCAGCTGTCTCTGAAACATTTAAGGGAATGTTTCACATTAACATAAGATTTGAGTTGAGATGGCCAAGTTGTTGGATTTCCATTGAAATAAGTATTGTAGAAGTTAAACACCCACAGAGGTCTAATTCGAAAGTAAATTTGAGTTTGGTCTTTTGACATCTGCAAAAAAATTAAGGCCCTAGTGTATTAGGGTTAGCCGCTTAAAGCCGATGTCGTTCATCCCCTTTTATCAAATGTTGAGAAGTAGACTTTTTTACATTTGGCTTTTATACATTTAAGCCATACACTAGTCATACATATTGCCAGCGTGGAAGGTTTTTTATTCTAAAAAATTCCATTCATTATGACGGTCATCAGCCAAATACTTTAAAACTTAGGTTTTTCATGAAATTGAGGCACTGTTTGTGAGAAACAAATGTCAGAATCGTGTTCGGCAGCAATTACTATATATTTTGCACCACAAGCGGCGTACATTAGACAACTTTCAGAGAAGTGAAACATTCCCTTTAAGATTAGACACTTTGGTACATGAAATGCCCTAAAATGTCATGAATTTGCTCTCAATCTGCCACTCATTTGCTCTCCGGGACCAGATACTGAAATGAAAATTCCAGCACGGACGCACACAACCATTTGATATCATGATAAGGGGGCATTTGGAGAAAGCCCTGACTTTGATACGCTTTCCATACAAATAGGGGAGAGAGCAAGGACGGGTCGCCATTGATGGTTCATAAAGTTGCCCTTATCATCAAGAATACTGACGACCTAGACTGGCGAACCAAGCCATTAGCGCTGCCACCGGGCCGGCAACAGCTGGTAATCCCTACCCACCGAGGACGTCATAATGCAGGGTACCTACACGCATTTTTCTGGATCTTAGAAACAGGGATGATGCGTGTCACATGGAAGGTCAGATGGGCTGATCTGGGATACTTTGGATATGGATATGGATATCTCACATATAGGAGAGCGAATATACCTTACTTGATTACTGGAGACTTGGCACGCCGGAGATGACCTTTGTATATCATCCAAGAGAGGGCCAGGCCGACCCCCTTTTTCAGCCTGATCATGACTGCCTTCCAGGCAGCCCACTCATGACAATCTGACGAGATGGTCCGGTTACATTCCGCTGTGGATGTCCCGCCTCTGAAGGGAACACTGGAATATAGTTATTCATGGTTATGGTGGCTCATTTCACGCAACACGGCTTGATAGCGGGACGGGGGATAGAACTATATTGAATAAAGAATAGCAACATAATTATTTGGGGTTCTGGCTTCAATCTCATCTTGTATAAACAGAATTGGACAAAACCTACGTGCAAATTGCAAACCGCGTTTAAAGGGGTGAAATGCAGCATTCCCACATTTGTAAGTTAATCCGGAGACTGAGATCAATAAATCACAGGATTTCAGTGAAATCATGCTGTCATTCTGAGCTCATGAAATAGTTACCTTTTAACTATGGTCGAATAATGGAGGACATTGATGTTGATAGGATATGGACTTTTCCATTTACCCTAGTCCGGGGGTCGTCTGATGCATGGCCGGTATCAGCCAACCACGCTCATGCTTGACCTGAGAGAGAAAGAATAGAAAGAACTGTCAGATAAGGGAAATGCTCTTTCATAACAGGGACATATCAATGGAATTGAAGCAGGAAAAAGTCTTATACACTCAGTCAATCAATATTGACTATGCAATGGTCAATATTGATTGACTATATGTCCCAATGCAATTGGGACATACACATAATCCTCATATCGTACATAAACATAGCCTAAGGAGATAAGTAAAATTTTTGACTTATATAGTATATAGTACTAATATTACGTTATATAGTAATATAGGTTATATTTATAGTATGGTGTAAGTATTATATATATATAACGCAAATCGCATTTTTTTCCAAATGCATGTTGTCCTATCAATATCAGATCAATTTATTGCGCTAGATTAAACAAATATATACACGCGGCCAGAAGTGTAATAACGTGCTAAGTTGGCCTCGTTTTATATTCAGTGCATTAGGGATATCTCAGCCTTCGGTGGGCGGCAAATCATTACGTCACCGGACCAGCTAATCACAGCTCGTGCGAGCCCCAAGACGGCCCGCCATTGGTCGGTAACAATCGCTAGTAGAATCAATCCTAGGCGAGGTCGAGGAGCAGTCAAGATAGGGTAAGGCTTGTCTGGATGGTCAATATAGTATCTACATATGGAAACCACCTGACGACTGAAGAATAGGGTCAATATGGGGTAAAATACCCTAGATAAACCGAAAAATCCTAGCAGTATAAAAATTCGTTCATGACAGCATTGAACGGGACGGATACATTGCAAATTATGCTAATAGTAGCGTGTGACTTGCCTGAATGAGACTGCCGGCCATCAGCGCAGACACGAATCCGATTGAATACCTGAGGCGGTATGTCGCGTTCCTCTGTGAGCGAAAACCCTGTTGACAATGGCCACTTCACTGACAGAAATGAAGATAAGAGGACATTCACCCAAAGAGGAGAACATAGACACGTGGGAGGTGAGGTGGATTTCCGGCGCCCGGAAAGAAAGGGGGGGCTTAGACAGGCCCAGAGCAAGCGAGCTAGACGAGAGACTATGCTGCTTGAGAGGTGGTCGATGATGAGGGTTTGTGTTGCGCGTCGAACAGGCGAGGAGAGTAGCGTCGAGGAAGGAAGATTAAGTCCACCGAGGGGAACTTATGATGTATGCCAGCCGAATGGATCATGATGATCTATACTGCAACGCGCAACTCCTGTTCTCCCGGTATTCGGATAAAACAGTAGATTTATGTCCCTTGTGGAGTTCCCTGGGTTATACCGGGCGACCGGGGAACGATATCGCGGAGATACCATGACGTGCGGAGAGGTTAGGACCAGGGCGTCTCGACGAGGGGCGAGTGCCGTCGGGAGACTGATTATGTCCATCGCGCTGGGCCGGGTGATTGCAGCGGGACAACAGCACGAAACGGCTGGAGCTAAGTCAAGTAACCCATGGCACCGCGACCGCGGAATTTTGTAGGTGATTGGAGCGAGTGGAGGGGAGGTGGAATAAGACGGGGAGGTGAGGTGCTTCCGTGGGAAAGGTGAGAGGTATTGAAGTGAGCGTCGCAAAGGGGTGACGACGCAAGGGGAGGTTAAGGGGAAGAGGAAGGGGATATGTAAAGGTGCGAGGGAAATAATCTATGGGGGCCCCTTCCGTTCACGGGAACTCACACGTAATCTTAAGCGCCACTGGAGGGTTTTAGAGGGAAAATGGAGGGATTGGGTTGCCAACCCGACGTTCGGACTAGAGTTTGTATGAAGGAGAGAATGAGGGCATGCTACGAGGGTTGAATGATAGGAAATGAAGGAGAAATGGGGCATGTAGTGCAAAGAGTTGAATGAGAGGGAGGAGGCAATGAGTAAGATATGATTAAGGACCAGTGGGAGAATCGGCGCCTCAGCGAAGGACCATCACATGGTGAGGTGACCACCAATTCAGAAAACAGGTGGAGGTCCTTTGATTCAGGCGAGGGTAAGGGATCTGTTATGGACGAATAAAGGGCGTCGCAACGATCGTCTGTCGGACAGATCCAGTGGGGTCCTCCGAGAGATCCTTCCGAAATTCCTAACCACTAACCACACCCGAGTGTTCCTCCGAATGCACCTCCTCATCTCGAGCAGTGAAGGGGCATATATGTTGATCAACGACTGGCCAGCCTCATCACAAATTAATTCTGTGCGAGGTCGGGTGTAGCGCATTGCGATCAAAATTCATAAGTATTCGCGGGGTTCCAAGATAGCTCGAAAGTCGGGAACGGCAAGAAATAATGAATCACTAATACCACATATCGATTTGCCGAGTCAAGAAACCCCCGCATACAAATTTTGGAAAATGTTGCAGACTATTGCAGAATGTTGCAAGACGCTGTAATTGTTGCAGATGAAGTCGGAGAGCCCTGATAGCACCACCACTGAGATCAGCGGCCAAATTAAGTTCAAAGAAGATTTTCGGAAAATA
>VOPJ01002027.1:21703-138291 GCA_014673585.1 Semibalanus balanoides
ACCTTGACCTGAGGTCAAATTTTGAAGTTGACCTTACGAGGTCATCATGTATATGTTTCAAAGCGTCTTGACGAGAGGAACACGATAGTGTTAAAATGATTCATGTGTCCTTTTTAGATAAAATGCTACTCAGGAAAACATATTTTACCAAAAACTGCATTTTTGACATTTGATGACCTCTGGAGCCTAAACTATTGATCTGAGCTCAAATTTGAGGAACTGGGTGCGATTGCAAATTTCAATAGCTATCTTATGCTTCTTAACTTGTTTCCTCCTATCTATCATAGTTTCCGAGATATTTGGGGACATCTGGAGCTATGTCCTAAATCTGAAAAATTTGAGAAAATTTGACCTTTGATGACCTCTGGTGACTCTAATATTGACCTGATAAAATTTTCAACGAAATAGTTTCAAAATCCCTTTTGAAGAGCTCTCAAATGGTATTTTTGGTTTATGTCTAAGTCCCATAGGAGCCGAGTTAGAAGGGGGTGTTGAAACACCCCCTGCCCAAGGAAGGTGGCGCCGAGCACCGGCCCGGCGCGGGTTAAGCACGGGTAGAAAATGTCGAGGCACTTTATTCTGGACTAGCATGTGCAATTGTGCAGGTCAAGCATATTGATCTAATAATGATTTTTTAAGTCTGATAAAGAATAAGCAATATGTGTATATGGGTTGGTAGCAGCAAGGAATCAACGAACGCTTGCAATGGCTGGTACGAATTCCCTAGGTAAGAACATTGCCAGCAACAGTTAAAGCGAATTTCATATTCGTGCACCCCAAAAAGTGCTGATGCATCGCATCCCGTTCGAATCACTGGGTGAAAGGTGTTATCTGCTGTTAAGTTTGGATTTTTTCCAAATATGCTGTCGCTTTTTGTCGTTTTTTTGGATTAGTCATTATTAATACGACACTGTATTTGATTTAATTTTCAAAGGAGCTAAGACTTCAGTGCACTTTCACAGAGCGGCTGAAGCGACATGTGCATCCTTATTAGGACAAGTCACAATGGCGTATATTTTGTAGCAAACACGTCATTTGAATGGTCTTGTATTTGTCTTTTATCTCTCCATGGCCGCTTTACTCCCGTTTTTGCCTGGTTTTAGGAATTTCGTCACTGCACTCGGGTGCAGTGACACTCTCTGCAGTGACACTCTCTGCAGTGACACTCTCTGCAGTGACACTCTGGTGCAGTGACACTCTGGTGCAGTGACACTCTCTGCAGTGACACTCTTTGCAGTGACACTCTTTGCAGTGACACTCGTTGCAGTGACACTCGTTGCAGTGACACTCTCTGCAGTGACACTCTCTGCAGTGACACTCTCTGCAGTGACACTCTCTGCAGTGACACTCTCTGCAGTGACACTCTCAGCCGGAGAAACCGATTCGTATTGGGATGTGTCCTTGACTGACTTGTGACGTCATGAGCGGCACTGCTCGCGCTCTCCTCCTAAGCTTGTTCAGACACATTCATAGGGATTTTATCCAAAGTTTTGCCGGCGTAAGTGATGATACCCTTATTTAAAGCTACAAGCAGTTTGACCATTTTGGCGACCTAAAGGGTCTGCTCTGGTAGTCTATAAACTGTCCTATTGCACGACGTATGTGCAGGGTTCCAGTAGTTAGGCGAGCATATTCTAGTTCGTTTTTTTATAACAGACAGACTTTGTATTCAGAAAAAAATTAACATACATCTGAAAAATTGAAAAGAGTGAAATCAAATAAAGCAATAGCCCAAAGGGGCCCACCGTGACGGCCAACATGTGACAATAACAATCAACAAAAGTCGCAGATTGTAGTGTTAAACCAAAACGAGCAATAAATATATAAATACCTAATTAGATATAATAAAATAGATGCATATCAAAAAAATAAGAAGGGCTCAGTCGAACGGCCCTTCGTGGCCGCAGCAGTGTCGTGGTCGAAGGGGGCAGTCGAACACCGGGGGCGACGCGGCCCCCGCCGGCGACGCCAGCGACGAAGCCGGGGAACCCCAACGGATCCGGCAGCGGCCCAGGTGAGGTGCGGCGGCGAGCGGTACCGCGCTGACGGGGTGAAGTACAGAGATTCAGACGAAGTCAGCAGCGCCGGCCCAGGTGCAGCCGGTCCGGAGTCCGCCGGGGGCGGGAGGCCGGAGTCCGCCGGGGGACACGGCGGCAGCGGCGGCGGCGAGGGGACTCGGTGAGGGGTCCGGCTCCGACGCGGCGGCTCCCCTTCTCCGCGGAGGCACGCGGCCGACCCGCGGCGCCAGCGCCCGGCCCAGCCCGCGCCCTGGGCCAGGCGAGCGCCCCAGTCAACAGATCGAAGCGGGGCCCTCGGGCGGCGCAGGCATCTCTGCCTGTGGTTGCTGAGACGCCGGGGCGTCAGAAACCACCTCGGTCAACACGCGCAAGATGGCGGACCGGCGGGACAGCCAACCGGGGTCCAGCGGCCGGGCGGCGGCCAAGCTCGTGGGCAGCGGGTGAGTAGACACGCGCGCTGGGAGCCACCCCACGGCAACCCGCAACAGCGCCAACGACCCAGCGACGCCCCATCTCTGGTGAAATCCAGACCTGAGGTGGCGCATCAAACTATGTCGCACCTCGGTGGCCGGCTGGCCCCCATATGTGTTGGTGCACCCCCGCACCGGGCACCTCACCAGGGGGGCAGGGGGTACCAGAGCACCAGACGCGTTCCCTCCAGCTGGGGCTGGGACATCGATCCAGTCGCAGGCGGCGGACCAGGCGACGGCGCCGCAGACAGGGGCGGGCACACCCCAGCCGCCGGCAGTGGGTCACCAGCCCCCGGTGACCCGTCAGAGGATGAGAATTCCAAGATGGTGTCGAGTGATGAGAA
This sequence comes from Semibalanus balanoides, assembly GCA_014673585.1. Taxonomy (NCBI): domain Eukaryota; kingdom Metazoa; phylum Arthropoda; class Thecostraca; order Balanomorpha; family Balanidae; genus Semibalanus; species Semibalanus balanoides. The sequence continues at coordinate 24,536 of VOPJ01002027.1, forward strand.
ACCCGGCTAGCCGCCGAGGGGTCCTCACCTGGGCCATCGGACGGGGCAGCGCTACCCGAGCGACGCCGCGTCCGACGGGCCACAGGAGAACCCTCCTCAGAGCATTTTTTTTTTTTTTTTTTGGTCACCCGGGCGATTCTAGAATCGATTCCGGGGTGGGAGATGACCTTGCCGGCAATTTAAGGCCGGGAAAAGAAAGTTACTTTAGACCGGTTTTATGTTAACCCGTGTATAGAAAAGCAAGGGACTATTTTTACGTTATTTTAAATACCTTGCAAATTAATCTAGTTTTCGGCACTCTCAGGTGGTAACGCGGCCGCGGCGCCAGCCCTATGAAGGGTGCCTAATACTGATGCGCCCTCCGTTCACCGCGGCGCGAAGGCGCCGGATGCCGAGGGCCGCCAAGTCAGCTACCCCCCGACATGCGCGGCGCCTAAGGCACCGCGATGCGGGGGGAACACATCGTCATAATATAAACAATTGGAAAAGGGTCCAGCTGAGGGAGCCACAGGCGGCGACTGGGAGCGGCCGCACCGTCGGAGCGAGGGCAGCGCACGGTCCCGACTCCGCGGCGTTCGTGGTGAGTCATCATCGCCCGATGGCGACGGCCGGTCAGCGGCCAGGGATCGCTCATCCAGCTCCAGCGGGCCAGGTGGCGCCCCCACCTGACGTCCCGCGCCCCGGGGCATCGGCACGCACCGAGCCTCCCGGCGTCGGTCTCGGCAGCCTCGGCCCCGGCCCCTCAGCAGCCCCCGGCACCGCAGCCCCGGCCCCTCAGCAGCCCCCGGCACCTCAGCCCCGGCGTCTCAGCAGCCCCCGGCACCTCAGCCCCGGCGTCGGCCACGGCATCAGCTCCAACGCCACAGACCGGACAGGCGGCGCCCGGCCCGGCCCGGCAGCGGCGGCGGCAGCGGCAGCGGCAGCGGCAGAGGCAGCGGCAGAGGCGGCGACCGGGGCGGCGCAGCTAGCTGGCAGTAGTTCGGTCTATACCTATAGACCGTCAAGCGGCGACAGCGCCCCATTGACCAGCGCCATATAGCGCCAAGCCTGGGGAGGTGGCGACGAACTACTCGGCGCCCCGACCAGCGCGCGGGCCTGCTGACAGGTACAGCAGCCCAGCGGCGGCGGCGACGACAGGTCAGTAAGGGCGGCGCGGGTGGCCTCGATCCGGGGCTGTGTAGCTCAGCATCGCTGATAGGCCGCCTCCGGCGTCCTGTCAGCGGCGTGGCGGCCTCGGAGGAGGAGGAGGTGGTGGTGAGGTGACAGGTTACGACACGTCGGTCAGTGACGAAACGGCCGGCACCACCCCGCCAGCATGTCTTTTGAACTGAATATTTGAGACAGAGTTCCGACATGTTTCCTTAGCTTTGCTGAAGTAACGATCTCGAGATAGGCTGCCCCACACAGCTGTGCAAATTTCCTCACGCCATAACCTTCTCGAAGGAGTTCACCCATCCTATAAATGGGATTAGCAAACACGTATGTACTGTTTTTATCCACCCCTACTTGGTCTCTCAATAACAATGTCAGTGGACGTCGCTGTTTCGCAAATGAGTAGTACGGGGACCGCTCCTCTGGTCACCATAGGGTCACCATCCGTGTGAGAGATGACACCAGGAACTGCTCACTCTTGGTTAACGAAGCTGTAATTTCTGGACTTGTGGCGTATTGTTTCTCTCGTTATAAGCTGTTATTCTGATCCTCTCAGCCTCCCCCTGGCGTTAACGGTTTAATCAGTTAATTTTTGCAAGTGTAGCTTGCACCAAGTCTCTGAAGCTTTCTGGTGTACATTTCTCATTGGCTATCGCCAATTGCACTGCAAACATTTTATCACTCTGAGACGAGAGCTTTCTGCTTTTTGTGAACGTCTTTTGTTATAGGCAGGAGTGGTGACCGGTTCCACTAAGCTTCATGCAAGGTTGAGTGGGCCCTAGACGCTACGCAATGCATCCATTTCATATCGTATAATTTTATAAATTGTTCTGCGGAGCTCTGATCAAAGAGTTCCTGCTCATATTTGCGTTTGCTAATAGTGTGTTGACATGTTTTCTTTTAGGCTGTAACCAGTTGTTAAAGGTAGCAATAGATTGTCAGATTTGCGTGCGTCATTTTCAAAATCTCAAAGACTTGACAGTCGTCACTTAGTCTCCAAAGCTGTCTACAGCTAAGAAATCTGTCATTAAATAACTTCCAACTGGCTCGCTTTTGCGAAGCTGGTCCAAAAGTTTCCCTTTTTCCTCATATTTCCCGCTCACATACTGCCGTTGGTGACTTTTCCCACTGCCTACGCTTGCCAGAAGTCTAGTTCCAAACTCGACAATCAGTGATTCTCATTTTAAAAGTTGAGTGATGATATTGCCTCATGCTGCAAAGAAGGGTCTTCACTCTTCACTCTTCATACACGGCGCCTCAGCATATGGCTGTGTAAACAGCAGTCTCCCAGCTACCTGTGCGGGGACATCAGTTTTTCGTCTATGCTCACTGCAGTTCGCATATGCTTCCAAATGCAGTGTGACTTAAAAAATCCACACCATTGTGAGCAGGAAACGTATACGTCATTATCTTTTGGAGAATCAGGCCGACGACTGCAGGAGTGATTGTTCCGCCAGATTTTATGTTGTTACGTTCTTCTCAAAATGTCCCCTTGTTGTGGGCTGTGGCAAAGAGCTTGACAAGCTCGCCGCCTTTCTGCACTTTTGTATTTGAAAGACATGGCAGAATGCACCTCCCGCTCGTCTTTGTGTTTACGCATCATATGCTTTGCTAAATTTGGTTGTTCCGTTCCGCAAAACATGCATGAGTTATTTTTGGCATAAGCTCCATTTGGGGTACAGACGAAATTTTTCACCCTAATAGTCTCCGAACCACATATGTGCAAAGGCGAGTTTGAGTTCCCAGAGTTTCCTGAGGAGCCTGCTGGAGGCTCTCCGTCGGGAATTCTGGTCGACGACGAGCTTGTAGACACGTAGAAGTTTGAACTTCTTCTTGGTGTCCATGATTTGTCTAAATCCGCCATGTTTCCTGTATTATAGGTACCATGGTGTTAAATTAACAGTGATGACATATGTTTCGGTAGACGTTGAGGTTGATCTATCAAAAACAAGGGTGTTGCCGACACAATTCACACTATGCCGGTACATTGTTTGGAGAGAGGTAGTCACTAAAAAATGTATTATAATAAGCCAAAATATAGCAGAAATAACCAAAGCAGATGAAATAATAGAAACGAGCACCGGGACGGGGGCGCACGATGCGTGTGCGCCTCCTAAGCCCTACGGGTCCCTCCGCAGTACTGACGTGCCCGCGGTCGGCTCGACACGATAACGCGACAAAGAAGCACATTATGCCAGGCCCACGGGGCTCCGCCGGTCCCCCTGGCCCCCTGCCCCCTGACCCGAGTAGCCATCGCCTGTGCACACATTACAGTGCAGCCCCTTCACGCCCAGGTCCGGCGTTTTCCATACAAACTGACAGCCGGGCAACTGAGCAAATAGGCGTGCGTCTTCCTCACCAAGCTGACCCGAGCCGGGCGACAGGACAAATAGGCGTCGGCTGCCCAACCGGCCGGCCGGCGCTGTAGCCCGGCTGACCGCCGGCGTGGGGAAAGAAAACACCCTCAGTCCTCCCGAGCGACGGGTGGTCCACACGAGACACAGTCATCATCATTTCGTCCGGAACAAAGGGCTTGCGGAAAACGATCTCAAGCGCACAGGTATGAGAAAAAAGACAATTATTATGTATCATAAGACAGCATAAAACTAATTATGCTGTTTGAATGATGTTTGAATTTTCAAAACATTTCAGGTCAACTTGTTTAAAAAGCTTAGTGTCCGGGTGGGGGAGGGGGTGGTACGACCCCCTGGCGTTTCGTCCCTAATTGAGCCAGAGCTTCGATTAAAAAACGAGCGTGTTGTTGTGAAGAGAGGAAGCCGTTGACATATGATTTATGGTCCTGGGTCAATCGGTGACATTTGAGGTCATGTCGAAGACCAAAATGTCTTAAATCGTAAATTTGTGAAAATTGAATACTGTTCGAGCCAAAATGGTAAAGGAAAAACTTATTTTGCTTAATACTTTCCAAATTGGAATTCAGCGTCACAAAATGACCTTCAAAACTGACAAATTCAAAAAGGTCATGTCAGGTCTTCTAACGTCAGTGACCTCGGTTGACCGTTGGAAGCGCATGACCCCAGTGAAACATAACTATGTCAAATGGCTCCAATATTTGAAATCAGCGTCAAAAACTGTACCATAAGCGGCCAGAATAAAAAAGTCTTCGGAGGTCAGTGACCTCGGTTGACCTCAGAAGGGTCAGTCGAGGTCACATGCTCAGCAGAAGACACACCTGTCACCTGGAAAAAACCTTTGCATTTGCTCCTGAACGTCAAACACTCGGAAACTAAACATGTAGCAGGGATCGATACTACGGGACGCCAGTTTCGCCTGACATGATCTTGAGAAACAGGTCATAGGTCAAAGGTTATGAAAGCTGGAAGTTTGAAGTTTTCAGAGTATGTGTCAAATAGTTCAAAAGTAAGATACTGCAAGTTTGATAGCGATCGATTGCAAACTACTTGGGTTATTCAGGAAAAACTGAGGGGTGGGGGTTGGCATCCCCCCCTACTAGGGCGAGGGTTAATATAAATCATACGGACATGGACAATAATAATGAATGTACAATTTACTTCAAAAACAACCCTGAACACGCATTAAAACGGAAGTGGGAGATGCAACTCTCGCTATGGTGTGTTGAAACTCTCCCTGTAGTGTTAGGCGTGAAGTTAGGCGTGAAGTCTCCAGCAATCATTAATTCAAATCAATTAACTGCATGGGTGAATATGCTTTGCAAATTTAATTTGCAAAACTGATCTCTAAAGAAATATGTTAAAACAGTGATTCTAAGCGTCAAGGGTATAAACTATGTTTACCCACTTGTGAATACCAGAATGTCTCCTTACCCACTTAATATTAGGCAGACAGCAGTTGTCTGCTTCAAGCTATGCGGTACAGCCTATCATCAGGCGTTGACTACTAGTGCCATCTAGGGACAGGAATATAAGTAGGCATATTTGCTGATGTAGTTGGAGCAATGGTTCGTTGGTTTGTGTTGTGTCCTGCCGTGTGCTGTGTACTGCCATGTTTTGTACTGCCCTGTGATGTGATGTGATGTGCTATGTACTGTGCAGTGTCCTGTGCTTTGCTGGTTCCTGTGCTGTGCTGTGTGCTGTCCAGTATGCTGCCTCGTGCCCTGCCCTGTGTCCTGCCCTGTGTCCTGCCCTGTGTCCTGCCCTGTGTCCTGTCCTGTCCTGTCCTGTGCTCTGCCCTGTGCTCTGCCCTGTGCTCTGCTCTGTGTCCTGCCCTGCCCCCTGCCCTTCCCTACCCCCTGCCCTGTGCCTTTATGATATAAATGATATATTCTATCCAACATATATAGTATTATGTATTACTTATATATTATATATTATAATTGATTATTTTGATTTGATTATTTTTTCCTCCCATGGACGACATCAATCCGGCTTGTTTACCGCCCACCACTTGTTTAGGCTTGTCACACTACCTACAGTGCTGTGTACGGAAGTGTGACGCCTGGTCTACCAATAACCCAATTTTTGGGTGTGGTGTTCCAAAAATGGAATATTAAAAAATGGTTCCAAATCTACATAGTTCACTTGACTAATGTAACAACCCCGTGTGTCCCTCCTTATGTCCCTGTGTGTCCCCCAACACACACACCAAACACACACCATCCCCAACACACACCAAAATGCAGCATTGTATTTGGACAAATGCTAACAAAGGTTATTACGAGTGAGCGCGAAGCGCGGAGCGAGTCCTCATTGAATACCGGATTTTTCTCACATATAAGCGGTCGACCCGACCCGGCCGGGCCCGGCCCGGCCCGACCGCGACGCTGGTCAGAAGCTTATATCTTTTGAACCCCGCATCCGTTGACAGCGGTCTTCGCCATCAGTAAGCCCCATGCAAGACATTATGATTATTGACATGTTTTTCATGGATGAGTCAGCACGGCGCGTGACCACTGCCGCGTCAGGGGTGTCAGAAATGTATTTCTGCTTGAGCTGAGAAACGGCTGGACCTATAAGCTAAAATTGTTTGGGCTGGAGACACCCCACTGCAATGTTGCATAGGTAAAACTCTGGGTCACACTGCACGTGCGCACGTGCACCCCTGTTCCGTCCACGAAAATTACCTATAAAAATAGTTGCAATGCAAAAACGTTGCAAAAACGTTTAAGGCGTATTACTGGTTTAAGTTCACGAAGCAGTTTCGTGAACTGCGATGACCCTTAGAGATCAATCTGGGTCAGCTATAAAAAGTTGCATATTCGTGAATATCTCGGCAAGATTGACCTACATACTAATTTTGAACCAATTTATACTTGTTGCTGAATTCGTATACGAATAAGTTGCTAACCCCTCAGGATCTGAAATTATCCAGCTTTTATTGCGAGCAAATTCTTTTATCTCAGTCGGGGGAGGTTTGTTCATGCGTTGCCATTTTTTATTTAAAGAGCTCTTAAATTCATCTTACGAATATAATGGATCCGCTGTGAGGACCATAGCCATGCGGCCTAACCTCAGTCGACCACCAGCGACTTGGTCGAGAGATTGAGTTAAATGAGGCCGATTGTGCTATCAATGATGCCTGACTGTCAGGTTCTCTGGTGGTTTGGCGGAGGCAGGCACTTCGGAGGCTGACTGCTGGTTAAGGATCCGCTATGCGGACCATGACCATGCGGGCTAACCTCAGTCGACCACTAGGGACTCGGTCGAAATATTTATTTTGATCAGTCTATCGATTGTGCTATCGAAGATGCCCGACTATCAGGTTCTCTGGCGGTTTGGCGGAGGCGGGCACTTCGGAGGCTGACTGCTGGTTAAGGATCCGCTATGAGGACCATGACCATGGGGCTAACCTCAGTCGACCACTAGCGACTCGTTCGAGAGATTAAGTTAAATGAGGTCGGGGCGATGAGGTTAGGCCAGTGATCTAGACTGAGTTATCAGTCTATTGATTGTCCTCATCGATGAGCCCTGATGTGTCAGGTTCTCTTTGCGGTTTGGCGGAGGTGGTTATGTGGTTAGGTGGGGGTTGGGGTAAGGGTAGGGGTGGGGGGTCGCGTAAGGTTGGATAGGGTGGGGGTTATTATAGGGTTAGGGGTAGGGGTTAAGGTTAGGGGTAGGGGTAAATGTTAGGGGTTAGGGGTAAAGGTTATGGGGTAGGGGTTATGGGGTAGGGGTTAGGGGGTAGGGGTAGGGGTTGGGGGTTGGGGTAGGGGGTTAGGGGTGAGGATAGGGGTATGGGTAGGGTAGGGATAGACGGCAAAACTGGCGTCCCGAAGTATCGATCTTTGTTCCCTGTGCAGTTTCCGAGTGTTTGACGATCAGGAGCAAATGCAAAGTTGTTTCCAGGTGACAAATGTGTCTTTTGCTGAGATTGTGACGCGATTACCTTTTATTGAGGTCTGAGGTCAACCATGGTTGCTGACTCGGATGACCTCTGATGACTTTTTGGCTTCTGGCCTGGCTTTTAGACAGTTTTTGACGAGGTGATTTTACATCTTGGAGCCATATTGATAATGTTTCATGGGTCATTGCGCTTTCAAAGGTACCGAGATCACTTGACCTCAGATGACGCCTGACAATTCGTTTGGATTGGGTAGTTTTTTAGTCCATTTTGTGTACGCTGATGTTAAAATTTGGCATGTTTAAGCATACTAAAGATGTTCTTGCTACCATTTTTGGCTCGATCAGTATTCAATTTTCACACATTTACGATTTGTGACCCTTTGGTCTTCGACAGGACCTCAGAGAATCAACTATTGACCAGGACTTTAAATCATGGTCAATTGCTTCAGGGGTGGAAAAAAAAAAAACAGAAAAAAAACGGGTTTGTCAGTTCAATCTCATAGGTTAATTGTATTTTTGTTGGGTTGTATGGGTGTATTTTTTGCACCCGCTCTTGCCAGCACATATCTGTAATGTTCTCCAATTTGGAAACTTCAAGCTTGCAGACATCCTTAGAAGGTTTCATTTATTTGATGCAAGTAACGTAAACCAATAGTACTGCTAGATTACCAGATTAAATTTCACATCCAAATCCATCTAAATTTGGTTCATTTTTTTTTGATAGTAAATATGGGGTTCAATGAACACGTTGTTCCTAAAAGGGACAATGCCTCTTGGATGAATTCGCCAAATGCTAAACATGTCTAAAGGACTAAATATTATTGGTACTAGTCCTTTATGCTCACAAAAGCAGCGAATACAAAAAAACTTATTTTTTCATTTTGCATATTAAAAACGGTTTGCGATTTCCAGACACCACTAGATAATATGGCAGCGATTAAGCGCCAAATTCAGCGCAATTCAGACATTTCCGTATTGGTAAACAACACTGTAGTTTACAAGTAGGGGAGACCGGGGGTGCATCACTTTTTACTTTAAGTTCTGTAGCAGCCAAACTATGACAAACAGCCTAGAATGGATACCGCCACGTAAAAGCTGCGTCTAGTCTGCACAAAAAAATGCATTATACGTTTTAGTGTAAGTAATAACAGGGCTTCATAGCTTGAAAAGACGCGATATTGCGAGGAATTTTCAACCAAAACGAACCGGATGCACCCTCATCTCAGGGGGCATGATTGCTCGTTGTGGCACACTTCGTCCGACGTCGGACGTTGCCGGGCCTCCTGGGGCCAGCAGAATATCCAAACATGGACCAGCAGACGTTCCGGAGCCTCCTGGACCAGCAGACGTTCCGGAGCCTCCTGGGCCGGCAGTCGTTCCGGAGCCTCCTGGGCCTGCAGACGTTCCGGAGAACACTGGGCCGGCAGACGTTCCGGAGCCTCCTGGGCCAGCAGAAGTTCCGGAGAACACTGGACCAGCAGACGTTCCGGAGCCTCCTGGGCCGGCAGACGTTCCGGAGCCTCCTGGGCCGACAGACGTTCCGGAGCCTCCTGGGCCAGCAGACGTTCCGGAGCCTCCTGGACCAGCAGACGTCCCGGAGCCTCACTGGGCCAGCAGACGTTCCGGAGCCTCCTGGACCAGCAGGTGTTCCGGAGCCTCCTGGACCAGCAGGCGTTCCGGAGCCTCCTGGCAGACGTTCCGGAGCCTCCTGGGCCGGCAGACGTTCCGGAGCCTCCTGGGCCGGCAGACATTCCAGAGCCTCTTGGGCTGGCAGTCGAGCCTCTTCGTCAGCATTCTTCTCGGCCCTAATGGATAAAAATAAGAATATAGCTACATTTAATTTAAAGCCTATGTGTTAGGACAGCGAATATTTGATTTAGGGTTAGGGATTACAGTAGACACTTGTCAGATAAGGCAACAGTCAAGCAAGGCCTCTTGTTTGTCATTTAAGTCATCCACAACCAACACATACAGAGACGAACGGTTTTCTAATATACAAGGCCTCTTCTTTGGCGTTGCAATAGTGATGACGGATCAGACATATCGCTTATACTTTGTATGTCTAGGACATTTTGTCTGTGACACATTTATTTTTCTCTTATCTTCGCTCCTGACGAGACGCACCATTCGTATCAACTGACCGTTTGCATTCGTGTTGCATTTTCCATGCTCCGTTTCTCGCCTCTCGTGCTTTCGTTTTCTGATGATTGCTCCCCAGTTTCGTGTCTCTGATTGCCCAGCTTTGATGTTTCCGAACGTTTCTCTTCGGCACCTTTTCGGAGCGGTAGCTCGGCTTTGTGTCACTGACGCCTTTCGAGCTCTTAATTACACTGTTTTGTTTTTTTTTTTCTCGTAAGAACTGTTTACAGTGCCGTGATGTTTCTTTTTCGTTTTTGTGATTTTTTCCAATGCCTACGTTTTACATTTCCCGTTGTCAGCCGGGAACTGCTTTGTGTCCGGCTGTGGTTGATTTTGATTGTTTTAAGGATCGCCATACCAAGAGTTACGAGACGCTCTTCAAGCCCTTAAAATCATAAATCATTATCTGTCATGAATCTCACTACCGGTCTTCGCCTTGCTACCCTTTTCCGACTGTGTGATAGCTTTTGAGCTTGTTGCAATACACAAGGTCTTGTTTTATTTAGGTCTGTGATTGAGCTTGCTTTGCAATTTTATAGAGTCGCCCAGCAGCTTTTTGCGCCATCAACCATACTCCTCCTATTTTACAAGAATCCCTTGTTTACCTTTCTGGATTCTACGGAAATCATCGCTTTGTTGGATTCCCAGCCCTGCTAGGAAACGAGCAATTAGATCTAGTGGCCAAGCGAGCCACACGAGCAGCTTACACTTGCTCTCTGCCGCTGCCCGCTACAGATAACCTTCTGCTCAGTGCTCATCGTACCTCTGTATGAGGTGCTCACTCCCTGCTCATCGTACCTCTGTATGAGGTGTACTCTCTGCTCTGTAGGAGGTGTACTCCCTGCTCATCGTACCTCTGTATGAGGTGTACTCCTGGTGTACTCCCTGCTCATCGTACCTCTGTATGAGGTGTACTCCCTGCTCATCGTACCTCTGTATGAGGTGTACTCCCTGCTCATCGTACCTCTGTAGGAGGTGGCAATGTAGATGTACGAGGTGAAGACAGGCCCGTATGCCCTCGCTGTAATGAGCCTGTTACTGTCGCCCACGTACCTGTTGAGCATGTTCGTAGTATGCTGTAAAGCGTGCGCAACATCTTGGAGAAAGCCTATCTACTCTGCCTCTCCGCCGTCTCCTTGCAGACGACTCGGATGTAATTAAAACTGGCAGTATTTTCTCTTTCATTCGCGACATTGAATTTCCCGTGATGTACTCGGGTCAGTAACTAAATAAGTACTGGTTATGGGCGCGCCCCGCCCTTATGCCACCGGGCAGACCGGGACCGGCCTAATATGATTGTGGCGGCCGCGCCGTCGGTGCGCGGGGCTCCGACTCACTGGTGGGTGACGTGTGCGCCCCCGCCTGACCCAATCGCGGGGGCACCTGGAGGCGCGCCCGTATGAAGGGTCGGGGATCGGGGGCGGGGAGGCGCGCGGCGCGCGTCTTCGCGACTGACGGGTCTCGGCCCGGTCGGGCCCGAAGGGGCACTGCCAGGTGCAGGCGAGGCACAGTGCGGGCGGGGGGCAGCGGGCCCGTCTGGAGCGCCGAGGAGTATCCCTTAGCTTCTCCCGGCCGGGCGTTAACCCAGACCTCCCGGAGCGGGACGGCTCTGCTGATGTTACTGGCACCGTCCCGGCTTGGCCAGACGGGCCGCACAAAATGGCAAAACGAACTGTTTTTGGCAAATGTAACTGTTTCTTATCTTTTATTTTGTGTGTTTGTAAGTGTTTTTAGTATGTTTGTGTGTCTCATGTGTTTGTTCTGATGTGTGTGATGTATACACCACCGGCGGGAGCCGGATAACTGGCGAAAAAAAATGTTATGGGCGCAAAATAACCAAGCAGTTGTTGCGCCCTAAAACCCTAATCAACAAACAAACAAACAACAAATGTAGATGTAGATGTAGATGGTATGTAGCTCAGAGACACTAAGCCACAGAGAGAACCAAGCTCGGAGACACTAAGCCACAGAGAGAACCAAGCTCTGAGACACTAAGCCACAACTTGCTGAATGGCGCTTGTGCTATCAAATATCGTGAATGGAAGAGATTGGTGCAAGTCGATTGCTTATTGGTCACAAGCCTTCAACACACTGTTACCTGTTGACGAGAAATATACGGCCGCGATGCCTCGCTGTTGGAAAGTGTTATCACTTGCTGGTTTATTGTCCATTGCTTTTTACTGAGCGTTTACGTTTCTTTAAATTAAATAATCTTTCTTTGCAAGACCTTTTGAGTGAGTTGATGTTCCTACGTTACATATGATTTTTGCGTTGTATTGCTCACACTGGTTTCTATTTGATTTACTCGCCAGCTACGTGAAGTTTTGTGGACCCTGCGTGTTTCTCCGTGAATTATTTTGCCCCTTTCGTGATGTTCCGTCCTCGCTGTCTTCTGAGGTCTGAGTTTTATCTTGCGTTCCTACTGTTCTTTGCATAGTTAACCCCACGGAGTGTTTTCCTCCGATGTTTAAAAAACAAAACGCTATGTTTTACTTGTCAAGCTTTGTGAAGCGCTTTCGCTTTCTTGCTGTTTGTTTTTTCTTTATGACTTTCGTGCAACTCCCTGGGTGCTTCTCTTCGCTGCTGAGTTTTTCGCAAGGTTCTCTTCGCTGCGTGTCCGGTTCTGTCTGCATTAGAGGTGTCACTTTTCAGGCTTGTGGCTACCCGACCCAACCCGCAAACCGCCTTCAACTATCCACCACTACCCACATGACCATATAGACTGGCCAGCTACCCGGGCCAAGTACACACAAAATAAAAATTTGTCATAATTTTGTCTGCCCATTTAAGAAAACCTCATTTTGTAATGTAAACTGTTTTAAATTTATCCAATGCTCTTGGCTCACTTACTGAGATGCCTATATTTGCTCAAGGTATCCCAACTCCATCAAAAATCCCTGTTTTCCCCATTGTTTTTGCAATTGATTGCCAAATTTATGCTACCCGCCAACTACCCAACCTTCATCCAAATTATCGCTTGTGTTACCCGCTACTACCCACGTGGGTAGTAACTACCCACAACTGGTGGTATTGTGGCGGTATAGGTGGCACCTCTAGTCTCGGCATCATAGATACATGTTTGCCACACGACCGGTTTCTTATCTACTCTGGCATTTTCTTCGGATTCTTTTGCTCATGTTTTGTGCGTCATGTGTCGTTTTTTGTCCGTTGCTTGTACCCAGCTAAACCGCCTTACAGTATTTTAGTTATGGACAACATATAACTGCTTCGGTTTCGGCCTCCATACGCCCCCCCTCTTAATAGGAGGGGGGGCGATCCCCTCTGCCTCTGCTATGACGAACTTTACTCCCGGAGCTGACGGCGTACGGCCGGTCGGGCGCGGCCGGGGGACTGTTGACGGCCGCCTGCAGGTACGCCGTACAAATATTATCGATGGACCGTCTGTCGGCCTCGGTGAGATACAATTTGGTATCCCGCTTCTTGGCCTCACTCCTGTTCCTGGCCTTGTCGAGATCTGTTGAAGCTCGCCATTTGCCATGATTTTGTTTGCAGTCCCGGGCTGTTGGGCCGGAGGTGGAGACGGAGTGAGAGTGACGGTCCCGGGCTGTTGGGCCGGAGGCGGAGACGGAGGGGGAGTGACGTTCCCGGGCTGTTGGACCGGAGGCGGAGACGCCCTAGTAGCACACAACGTTGTCACAAGGTTATAGTAACGTTGACAAAGTCATGACAACATTCATACAACATAATTACGTCGTGAAAACGTTGTCACGACGTCGTGAAAGTAACTGTGCTAAGTAACGTCCACGGAGGTGGAACGTCAACAAAGCAGACTGGGCTGCATTCGAAGCGTTACTGGAGGCATCGATTTCAACCAGACCCGAGTCCACTGCCATGTCAGCAGAGGATTTTACAAACCTGCTTTTTAAACTGCGCTGACCGGGCTGCATTCCAAGTCATGCCGGGCCAGCCCCGTCGGCGCCCCAGTCCCGTGCGTGGACAAAGGAGTGCGGAGGAGCGTTATCAGGGGCACGGAAACGAGCTTTTAAGAAGTTTGACCGGAGGATACTACCGACAATCTTATTGCTTTTAAGGAAGGCGCGGGCTTTGCCCGGCGCACCGATCAGGAGGCAAAGGCGTTTCGTGCGCACCTACGTCCACTTCTTAAACCATTTTACCCCAACAAACCCCAAGTTTGACACGCTATTAAAGCGCATTGCTGGCCGGTTTGCAACTCTGTGCCCGCTTCCGGCGCTCAAGGTATGAACAATGTGGACATCACTCACCCCTTAGACGTCGCTGACGCGATAGTCGAATCGCTCTGTGAGCGCTGTGCGAGGCGGACTCATGACCAGCTCCGCAGACGCCGATCCATCAGACCAGGGCGCCGTGGACTTAGTGATCACTGTGACTGATGGGCAAGGCTGCCACCACCGAGCCCTTGGCTACAACGAGCCTTTTACCATGGCCGAACTGATTTCGCTGTAAGTTCGTTGAGAAGTGTCTGAGGGACCGACGCTATCCACAAAACGACATGCTCCGACATCTCCCCGCAGTTGCCCTGAGACGCTGCTAGCAATGTAAGAACTTGCTGTGGGAGACAGGAAATTTTTCCCCGAGGCTTGCTGGAGGCCACGGTTGTACCTATTTTAAAACCTGGTAAGTCGGGCCTGACCACTCCACTATCGGCCCATCTCTCTTACCTCATCGCTCTGCAAGCTGATGGAGGAAGAAGATGGTGAATCTTCGTTTAGCGTTTTTTGTAACACCAGCACGTTTTTTACAAACGCCAGTGTGGTTTAGAAAGCATCGTAGCGCGGAATGTAATCACCTTTTAGCCCTGGACACCGAGGTGCGCGTTGTTTAGCGAAAAGAAATTTCCTTGGCGGTTATTCTTTGATTATAGAAGCAAAGACCCTATGACATGCCTCCCCGCGTCCATAGATTCTTGGAGGAAGCTTTTTTAAATATGGCATTCGTGGACATATGGCTTTTTATAAAGACCAAACTTTTTATTTCATCGGCCGCTTTGCGAGGTTCGTGTAGGGATCATCTCCTCTGCACCTTCTCACAGGAAAACGGGAGTCCCAGGGAGGAGTGCTCAGTCGTGCTTGTTTGCTATCATGATGCAATGACATTGGAATGGAGCTCCCAGCCCGGGGATTCGGCCGGGGCGTCTCTCCTTTGTAGACACTTCCGCTGTGTCGGGTACCTCCGCTTATCGAGCGCTCGCTTTGCACCTCCACCCCAAGTTGCCAACAACCCGGACACGCCCTGAGGACGGTGGTACGGGAGAATGCGTCTCGCGTTTTTTTCCCCCAGAGAAAAACTTTGCCGTGCATCTTCCTGTCGCCGCCGCATGTCCGATTGTTCCTCACCTTGAAGGATTCGGCTTAACGGACAGTCTGTACCGACACAGCACGGTGCGGAGGTTCTCGGCGTTGCTGTTTGACAGAAGGCTTTACATAAGGAAAATTTTAAAAATGCTTCGGCGAGCAGTGCTTTAAATCCCCTGAACATCTTAAAATTGCTCTCGCGCACCTCGTATAACAAGGTGAGACCGTAGCCTCACGACTCTTACTTTTCTATCGCCTCCCGATAGTCCTATCTAGGCTTGACCTACCGGCCGTGTTTTTGTATACGAACTGTGGAAAGCCAGTGAGAGCGATCCCAACCTGGAACCCGCTAATACCCATGCCTCACTATGCTGTTAACTGGGGGCCCTTCGCACCTCCGCCCGACAAGAGTCTTTTGGCGAGGCCACGGAGACCGCCACTGTATCTCCCAGACAGATGCTTGGCATGAATATCTTTAAAGCTTCGCCAGTCTCCCCAGCGCCTACTTACCGTACAGTTTCTGCTCGAGGCATTCTTTCGCTCTTCGAAGGGAGGGCACACCGATCTGCACCTTTCTGTTTACGAATGCAGGATTTTTTTTAGAAAAGCGGCATACTCCTACGAGACGTTATGCGTAGTAACACCATATCATCTCCACCATGGGAGTTGGTCTCCCCACAGATCGACCTCTCGCTCTGTGACGTCAAAAAGGGAGAGGTCCTCCCGTCTGAATCCCTGTCTCGAGCTAAGGAGATCATAGCCTCGTATGAAGGACGCATTTTTACCTACACAGACGGGTCAAAGGCACTCGAAGGCGTGGGCTGTGCTTTCGTTTCTGGCCCGGGACACTCCCGATTGTTTTCCGCTGCCCTGTCCAAACTCCCCGTCTGTTTTTACATCCTGAAGGCGTTGCCTATTGGCCAAAAGTTAATGGGTTTATCGAATGAGTAGCCAGTCTTTACACCTCGTTTAACAGGACTCCTTAAGCGAGCCTTTTGGCCTTAAGAGGTATTTGGTATCCAGCCATCCCTTTGTACAGGATATTTTAGCTCCCTTAGCGTCGTTGGACCCGTGCTGGAAGTCGGTCAAGTTTTGCTGATTCCCACCACGTTGGCAAATTCTGGCAAGTGAGCTCGCCGACACAGCTGCGGAGCCGGCGGCCGCCTGTGCCTTGCACGCACGCACTCCCTCTGCCGGCACGGGACTTTATCCGCCGCCAAACTCTTCGTGCAAGTCCCGAGTGGCAGCGTGCGTGCGGACGGCACAGGAGCACTGAACAAGCGTCAGGAGCGCTCAAGGCCCTTACTCAAACCTGGCCATCGAGTTCACGTCGGAGTAGGCAGGAGGAGGTCACTCTTTGTAGGCTGCGGATTGGCCACACGTACGCAACACACGGGTACCTGCTGCGTGGTGAGGACAGACCAACCTGCTCTCGCTGCAACGAGCCACTCACTGTTTCACATGTGCTGCTCACATTTGCCCCTCAGGTATGTCAGCAGAGCCGAACACGTCATTTAGGACACATCCGCATCTACAGTGACTCTTCGGCATCTCCTTGCTGACGATTCACGCTGGATCCAGAATGGCAGTATGGTTACTTTCATCAGAGAAATCGACCTTCAGGTGATATTCTCGTCTCGATGAATAGTTAATTTGTTTGTTATGGGCGCAAAGTGACCTTAGCAGTCGACGCGCCCTAAAGCCCCAATAAACAAACATACAAACTGTGCTACTAGGGCGGAGTGACAAAGTGACAAAGAGTGAAAAGTGACAAAGCGACAAAGCGTATATTATGCCAACAACATGAGTCGGCAAAGAGCAGGTGGAACGGGACTGGTGCACTAAATACCCGCTTACCATTACGGCTTAGCGGAAGTCCATGGTGTATGACGCCAGGCTGGTCATACGCCGAATAATGTTGTTCCGCCGTAGTTGTTGAATGGGCCCGTACTTCTGCTGGCCATACGCCGAATAGTGTTGTTCCGCCGTATTGGTGGAATGGGCCCGTACTTCTGCTGGTCATACGCCGAATAGTGTTACTCCGCCGTAGTTGTTGAATGGGCCCGTACTTCTGCTGCCGTCTGGACACTGCTGGAGCCGGCCGGCAACCCTCATCGCATGGTCCTGACAACAGGGACAGAAAGAGATAAGCTGAGATTACTCATCACCTTGCCTTCTGTCCTCCCCGAACGGCAGGCACACAGCATACAGTGGGGCAACATCCGCCGTTTTTTTGTAATATAGAAACAAAAACAATATAGTGCAGTAATGTATGATTTGTTTTGTTGCTTGCATAAAAGTACTGTCAGTAGTCTTTTGCTAATCCGAATTATCATTGTAATCGTCTATCGCGTTATTGACGTCAGCTTTAGCTTCACTTGCGGTGATGTTGTGGAATGCCCGGTTCATCGAGTTGATGCCCCGGCTAGTCAGCTCGGGGACCATGCCGGCGGTTCCCACTGCTGTGGCTGCCATCGCGCAGCGTTTGGTCCAGCGTAGACGTGCTGCTCCGCACGCTGGGCAGCAGCACGTCGGTGTCGGCTGCAGCAAAACAATACGGCTCCTGGTAGTCACTGCAGCACGGCTACAGTCATTGGCGGTCATACAGTCCACTGTCCATCACAGTCAAGGTGGCGCGCTCACAGGATTCGTCATACATATACTAGATAAACTACACTGGGGCTAGTCACCCTAAATGGCTCAGATTGAATAGTATCGCATCAAGGAACCCATATTCGGCTATTGTTAACTGGACTTGACCTTTGTGCCCAGGCGCTGCTCAAGAATTAGCGGCCGGAATGTCCCGGAAGTAGAGAGGGCCTGCCAACGACCCTGACACGACCACCAGCGTCTCGCCGCGGGTGTTGCAGCCCGTCTTGGTGGCGGCCGTGTACCTGAGTACGACTGGTTGCCCTCCTCATTACCTGCGTCTCCTGTGAACAAAAAAGCGGCACTTTCTGAAGACAGTACTTTCTAAAGTACGGTACGAGAGACCGCGGAAAGGAGACACGCTGCAGATTAGAAACAGGCATGAAACGGAACATGACACATGGTAAACCGAAATATAGCTCGACAGCCTGCCGCGGGCGATAACGGGCAGCGCCCCTCTGCTCTCTGACGCACAATTTAAAGCTGTCAATGAACCAAATGCCTGTGTGTCAATGAACCAAATGCAAAGGCAAATGAAGCCAAATGCTTGTAAACACTGTCAACACGTACCTATTGTCGCCGACCTCGCTTCTGTGACCACTGGGATTGGGTGCGGCGAAAGTTGAAGTGTCGCCGCATCGCACACAGCACGGCCGCCAGATTTCGGGAAGCGACGGCCGGTTGTCAGATGTGACGAGGCGGCTCTCGACCGCCTCGGTCCACCACTCAACTCTCGCCGGCTCCATCTTGGCGAAGCCGACTCCTCCCAGTGGCGGCGTCACCTGCCGGAACACCTGTCCGGGCGCCAGCGTGTAGTCAACCTCCCGCACCGTCCGGTATACCTCCCTCAACGCCGCCACGATCCGCACGCCCGAGGCGTCCTCAGTCTCCACCACCGGTCCGGTGGGAAACACCACTGCTTCCTCCTGACGAATAGAAGCACATTATTGTACGACGTGGAAAACAACCTGAAAGCGAAGTGGGTGAAACAAACATAATATAAGCATGAGGCCACACACCGTAGCCACATGGGGCCATCCAGGCCTTGCCCCTGGCGCCACCATTTGCTCAAACCAAAAGGGTAAAAAAAAAACAAGTTGTCATTAAAGAAAAAACGCACCAAAAACAAAAGTATACTTGAAAACAAAAAAAAGACACAACCCCCCCCAGTCCATACACCAACACACACCTTACCCCCCAGGCCCGACGCATATTTAAAAAGGTAAAAAGGCTAGGCCAAGGAAGAGGGGAAGGGGAGGGACCAGGAGACTCCGCGCCGCCGCCGCAGCTGCAGCTTCAAGCCTACCGGCCACGGCAGCGGCGGCGGAGGAGGAGGCAGGCTAGAAGGGTATATAACAGGCAAAAATAACATACTCAACATAACCGTAGAAATACATCGTAATGCCGACTCACAGCCTGCATAAAAACAAACACACATCACACGTCGGGCAGCGCGTGGCCTGCACATAGTATCTCGTAACATATAATACATAACATAGCATGACGCATATTACATATTACACCTCGGGCGGCCTCTGGTGCCGCCGCACCAAGGCCACCCCCTGTGCTACGAGCAGCCCCGGCGCCGCCGCGCCAGGGCGGCTCCCCGCGCACACAAGGGAGGGGGGTTCCACTCGGTAGGTAATGGGGAGGGGTGCCCCCGCCCATGCCCAGCCAGGGCTGGGCACTGCAGCAGCAGGGGCGCCGGTCACAATCGGGAGTCCAGGGCGAGCTGCCGTCGCCCTTTCGAGATATGAGGGGGGGGGACCGGTGCTAGGAAAGCACCGGCCGGCCGGCGACTGGAAGACCGCGGGGTACGGGGCATCCCCCCAGTAGTCGCCGGCAAGGGGGGAGTGATGCGATGCCCCGAATCGCGAGGGGGTGCCCCAGTCGCAGGGGAGGGGTCAGACGGCGCGCCGGCCCCGACGCAGCGACTCAGGGAGCTGACTCATACTGACGGTGGCCCGTGACGTGCTCCACGTACACATCACGTGACCACCGCAGCGTGTCGCTCACCATGAGCCGCCGCATCAGGGTGGCGTAGCGCCGGGCGACCCTGAGGCGGCGCAGCGCCACCTCGTTGCCACGCCATCAGGTCCACAGCGCGCCGATGACCAGGGCGACGACAGTTGAAGGTTATAAAATCACGTTTCTTCCCTCAATGCATCGCTCGTCGACGTTCTGGGGGACAGTGCAACGGTCGGCATCCGAGAAGTTCTTTCTTACTGTCAGAATGATCCATTTCAACATCGGTTTACAACCCTCGTATTTAACTGCGCTGATACTAGCGGTAGACGGTAGCGCTTGATAGCCTCAAATGAGCCTTTAGCGCCCCGCTAAAAAACAAAAAACGAACGAAAAACAATCACAACACACACACACACAGGCGGACGACGCAGGCCTCTTACCCGCGGCGACGCAGCTCCGCCACTCAAGTGCGCCCATATTTTTTTAATTTTTAAATAAATTGTGGTCTCCAATATGTTTGTATGGATGGATTTCCGCAGGTCAGGACCCACGCTAAGCAGCGGCTTGTTGCGGCAGGCCCTGACCCTCCCACCATCGCGATCGTACAATTTGCCTGTTGGTGCGGCAGAATTTTAGACGAAAAGTTTTACGTGCCCGACATCCTGGAATCGATCCGCCCTGCTTCATGAGTCCACTCTCTCAGCTTCAAGCGACCGCTGCTCACCGGCCGCAGGGCATCCCAGTCAGGACAAATAGCGAGCGCCGAAGCGGCCTCGAACCCGGCTGCACTCACCGGATAGTCCGAAGCCAAGCGTCTCCGACTGAGCTTACAGGGGCGGGCGATGACTTGCGCACTCTTGATGCGTCGCCGGCGGCCTGCAGGGGCTTCGTGGTCCGTTTCTCAGTGAAGGCCATCCAGTACGTCCGCCTAGCAGATCGGGTCGAGCCTTCCGTCACGGTGTCAACACCAGCTCTGGTCGCGGGCGCAGCATCCGGAGCACTGCCCGGCACCCGGCGATCTCCGAATTTCGAGCCCCACCAGCCGCGCGCCGCGCCCGCCAGGTGGCTTAGATAGCGCCATGTCGCGGCATGCGTAGGCACACTGTGACGCTGCAATTGCAGGTGGCGAAAGGACGTGCGGGTCAGCGTCGCGGGCGTGCTTCCCACGCCGTGCAGCGCTCGTCAGTGCCGGGGGCAGCAAGCCGTAGCGGGCCCATTCAGATGGCACCCAGCCGCGCCCGGTGGACAAAGCGCCACTCGGCGAAGCGGGTAAAGCTGCCACTATACATATAGTGGCTGCTCAAGCGCTGGTCGGCGACGGCCCGCATCACCTTACCCTGGTGGGGCTTGGCGTGCAGGCTAGAGGCCGCCGCGCGGCGGACAGCGTCCCGCAGCAGGGGGGCCGCCTTGCCGCGCGGCAGCACGTCGTCACCGACCGCGAGACACACCTCGTCGTCCCGCACCTGCCAGCGTACCTGAATACGCTTAGCCAGCTCCCTGGTGGCCATCCTCACCCGGGAAAACCGGGTGGCGACGTCGCCACCATCTCGCATGGCCTCGCCGTTCAGGTAGCCGGCAATCTGCACGGCGTCAGGGGGGCCTGAAGACGCCGGCCGACACACTCTGCCAGCTGGTCGTGCGCTGTCAGCCGCACCGACTCGTCCGGGGAGGTGAGCAGCTGCCAGGTGGAGGCCACCAGCAGCACGTCAGCCTCCGAGGCGAGCTCGGTCAGGCCAACACACCCCTGCCCCGTCCCCGCGTACAGGTAGCCGGTGGAGGCCCGCTCGGGGAGTGACATCACTCCATTGGCCCTCCAGCGGATCTCCGTGTCGAAACGACTGAGCTCCGTCTTAGGGAGGAGACCCAGCCTGAGGCAGTGGGTCAGCCGCGACATAATATTGGAGCGCAGAGCATCCAATTTCTGCCACGGCGCCAGCGCGCTGGCCATCACCAGCCCCGCTGCACGGCGGGTGTCCGCGAGCACGTCCAGCGGCGGGCACGAGAGTCGGGTATGTCCTACCGGCCTACCGAGGTAGCGGTAAGACTCCCCTTCCCCGATGACCGACAGCCGCTGTCTGCACAGGCCGACGGGGGGCAGTGGCGGGCCGATGGTGAGGAGCGCAGACTTACGCGGGTTAGGCGTCAGTCCGCACCACCGGCACGTCGCTTCGAGCACCGACAGAGCGGTGCTTAAGCACTGAAAGTTGTCGCAGAGAATGGCGATATCATCCGCGAACGCCAGCACCTTCACACCGTCGATACTGCCCAGGGAGCGGACCAGCGGTTCCATGGCGAGGGCGAACAGGATGCCGCTCAGGGGGCAGCCCTGCCGCACGCCCGCTTCACGGTCACCGGGTCCGACGTTCCCTGCGCCGTGGTATACTCGGTCTGGGTGTCGTCATACACACTCTGCAGGGCGCACAGCACCTCAGGCTCTAGGCCGAGTTGCGCCAGCACCCCCCGCAGAAAGCTATGGGACAGGCTGCCGAATGCATTCGTCAGGTCGACGAAGCAAACATGCAGCTCACCGCCGGTCTGTCCGCCGAGAGGCGGTCAGGGCGCTCGGAGTATGCGTTGGTTGCTTCCAATACTCCGTCATGCTACGGAACCCCTTCTGCCCAGAGGACAGGAAGGCCCTCCTTCCCCCAACAGGAAGGCCGGTCGGCCCACAGACCAGTGTAACTTGGCGATCGTGGCTGACTGAGAGCGATCGGACGCCAGCACGATGGGCTGTTGGGGGCCCCCCCTTGTGGATCAGGATCGTGCTACCTCTTTCCCACTCCGCGGCACCCGCGGTGCTCCGACATCAACGTCTGTATGCCAGGGTCAGCAAGGCGGGCTGCCGGGTACCAGGAGTCGCCATGCAACATAACCTCAGGCCCAGGGCTGTGGTTGCCTGGCTTAGAGCGAGCCGCTGCCACAAACTCCTCCGTGGTGAAGCGGGCGAGCATGCCGTCACACGACTGGCCCTTCCTCAAGCCCCACAACACACGCGGGCGGCGTACCCATTTCCTGGGGGTCGTCGCGGAGAGACGGCGAGCGAATGCTCCACACACGACATGTGAGGAAGAGGCACACTGCGGACTGTCCTCCTCAGACCTCTCGCATCGGCGGGCCTGGTTCGTTTTGAAAAGGGTGCGTCGCTAGCCTCAGCCCGGGTTCATACACGGCGGCCTGATGCAGAAGCCGGTCGAGAGCAGGGCAGCTCAGCGCAGCGCCCCCTCCGGCCGGAGCCGGGCCGATCCGCTCCTCTGCGCCAGGTCGTCTCGGTCCCTTGGGTGGCGTGACAGAACCCCCGCAACTGGGGCTGGGCGGGGTGCACAGTCCGGCCGCGGGGCAGGGCCGCCGCAGCGCCGCCGGGCGCAGGCCGCGGCCGGTCATCAGGGGGCGGCGGACCCGCAGCCCCCCGATCTGCACGGCCCCGCCCGGGGAAGCGAGGTCGCCCGGAGGACGCTGCCCCGGGCAGTGGCGTCGGCACGTCTCGCGTGATACGCCTCACTCCGCACGGACGCCTGGGCCACGAGACCGGCCAGGACCACCTCACACTCTCCCCACTTAGCGTCCTCCCGCAGGAGGCACTAGAGGCGGGGCATGTATAGCTCCTGGAGAGCTGTCATTTCCCGGCTCGGGTCCACCCCCCCCCCCCCACCAGACGCAGCAGCAGAAGCTGTGGCGTCAGGGGGGCGGGGGCCACTCCCACAGGCGCCCCGCGAGACGCCTCGGGGCCCGGCACCTCCCCCCCCACGGCGGCTCCCACGGACGCCACGGTTGGGTCCAATGCCAGTCCCCCGCCGCGGGGACACCTCCCGCTCGAGGCCAGGGACCCCCCGGCGCGCAGGCCCCCCACGCCCGCCACGCCGGCCCCGACCGGCAGCAGCCGCGGCACCAGGAGGGGCGGGGGCGTGGCGTGGCTCCTACGATACGACGTGGCGTCATGGAATTCTTTTGAAGGTTTATAACCATGGTATCCGTGGGCCCTTAGGTCGATTTTTACAAAACTTTTTACTGGAACGTTTTTTCCGAGTGCGCGTGGGAAATCAGTTTTCTGATCGCCTTTTACAGGAGAATGGAGTGCTACAGGGCGGCGTTCTCAGTGTTGCTTTATTCGCCCTTATGATGAATGATGCTGGAAACTCGCTGCCTCAGTCTGTTGGACACGCTTTGTATGTGGACGATTTGGCCATATGGTGTTCGTCGTCTTCGAGTCCATCATTGACGCGTCAGCTTCAGCTGGCTGTGACCCGTTTGGAAAGGTGGGCTACTTCCAATGGTCTTCGTTTTTCCACAATAAAAACTGCCGCTATCCATTTTTGCCACCGACGGGGACATTGTTCGAATGTTCCTCTCCAATTGTATGGGGAAAGTATCCCTCAGCAGCCGTCTGTTCGCTTTCTTGGAGTGGAGTTTGATAGCCGCCTGACCTATAGGCAGCATTTTAAAACGCTTAGAGACAAGTGTTTTAAAGCCCTCAGCATTGTTAACGTGTTTTCTCGGACACGTTGGATGCGAGCAGAGGGAACGCTCCTTCTCTGAACGGATATCCTTTGATTCGTTTAAACTGGATTATGCGGTGCATAATGTTTATGACGGTGCTTTTGCTCCACAAAGAAAGCGAAATTGGGACACTGTTCATAAACTTGCATGCGAATAGTGACAGGGGCGTTTGTACTCACCCATCACAGTATTCTTGCTGAGGTCTCTGAGCGCACCCCTACATTCTCGACGCCAAGCTTCTTAGTCTTCCGTTATGCCTGAAGCTCCCGTCAGACTGCTCATGTCATGAGCGACTATCCGGACCATGTCTTTCTCGTTGGCTCGCTATCTTTTTCAGAACAAGCTGATCTCGAGTTCCTACTCCGTTTTGCATGAGAATCCGAAGGCTGTGGTAAAGTGGAGCTGGTTATCAGCTCAAGCTGGGAGTCGCAAGAGTGACACCTATCTCCGCGCATCCCACCTTTGGGGAAGGGCTTGCCACACCCAGCCGTCGAATGTATCCCCTTGCTGAGTTTAGAAAGTGACACTCTGCCGGAAAGTTCCGCACCGGGCGCTGAAGTTATGGATCCATGACAGATACACCCACAACTTATACTGACGGATCCAAACTGATGCAGGCGTGGTTGCGCGTTTGTAATGGAATCTCCACCACCGGTCTTCAACTTTGCCTTCCATGCTACAGTGTATACATCCGAGCTGGTTGCCTATACACCAAGCCCTCAAGTTTTATGAGGTCTGCGAGGGGTCTTCGCTACGTGATTTTTAGCAATTCGCTTAGTAGCCTCTTGGCGCTAATGGCTTTTCAACCCATCTCATTGCCCCTTTTACAGGAGTTTAGGGTCTTCTCCAACTCTCTGACCGCGCAGGAAAGTCAATCGTGTTGTTGCTGGATTCTGGACACGTGGGCCTAATCGGAAACGAGCAGGCAGATCAGGCTGCTAAAAGGGCTACACGAGCAGCATGCCACCACTTCGCTCCCCCTTTACCTGCCACAGACCTATTCCCTGTAATTCAAGGAATCGTGTGGGGAAGTGGGCAATGGGCCTGGGACGAGGTGGCTTCCAAGTTAAAAGAGCTTAAGCCGCAACTTACCCCATGGCATTCCGTTGGTCGAAAGTTGAGAGTGGAAGAAGTGACCTTTGTGCCGACTCCGTAATCGGCCATACCTATGTCAACACACAAATACCTGTTGTGCGGAGAGGAGCGGCCGCGCTGCTCTCGATGTGGGGATGCGCTGTCGGTTCACCACGTGCTTGTGTCTTGCCGACATCTTCGTAATGAACGTGTGAGGTTTTTTGGTGTCAGCACTTTCAGTTTTCAGGAGTTGTTGGGCGATGATTCGTGCCACATTTCCGAGGTTTTTCGTTTTCTTACGCATGTAGGTTTTCCCTGTGGCTTCTTCTCCATCATGTTTCTGTTAGTAGGTTTTATGTGTAATTGTCTTGCGCTTTTGTTTGCAGTTTGTAAGTTCCGTTTTCACTGTTTTCCGTCACCTGCACACTGGGTGTGCCTTCCTGTTGGATTGAGTAATCGTTTTTGTATAGTGTTTTCTTTTTAACCTGATGTTATGGGCGCCACATAACTTTACAGTTGAGGCGCCCTTAAACCCAAATCATCATCATCATCATCACATTATTGTCAAACACAGAGCTTAATGACAGAGCTGTGTTGTGTACAACTTTATGGTCATCGCATTTCTGCATATAACATTTGGAGTAAGTTTTCAGCAAATGTGTTTCTTCACTTTAATCTACACCATTCAAGTCACTTAAAACAAAGTAATACAGCATGCAAAGTCAAATAAAACAACATGTTCAGATTTGTATTGTGATCGAGTGTCGCTTCCGAAATCTGGCGGCCGTGCTGTGTGCGATGCGGCGACATTACAACTTTCGCCGCACCCAATCCCAATCTTGGTGGCGTCCGTTGCGTTATTTTCAAATAGTTGTATGCTCTAGAGGTTCGGCCATTCTTCCGTTATTGCTCGGCAATACCTTTTTGATATAATATTCGTGTGAAATGTATTTACTGACAAATGAATATCTGACAAAAGCGATGTTAGCAATAACTGCGTCATTACCTGTTGCTGCGGTGCAGAGGACCAGGGGCAGGGTCGGCTGTGGCGGCGGCTCAGTGGCACGCAGCTCCAGCAGAAGCTCCGGCTCTGGCTCCGATGTCCGCTCCGGCTTTTGGGCCAGAGGCGGAGAGGGAGTGGGAGCGACGGTCCCGGCTTAGACCCGTGATGGTCCCGGCCGGGACAACTCGGNTGGTCAGTGGTCACTGGTCAGTGGTCACTGGTCAGTGGTCACTGGTCAGTGGTCACTGGTCAGTGTCTGAGAGAGCAGTCAGTCAGTCTGACAGAGTCGTCAGTCAGTCGGACTGAACTGGACGCTGTCAGACGCAGTTTCGCGGCGGCAGTGTGACCGGACCCTCCGTTGAATCGCCAGCAGAGGAACTCGGCAGCCGGGGTTGATGAGTCCACTGCTAATTAGACGGCTCCATATGTTTACCCAAGTACCTTGACGGACTTATTGCCAATTATCACAGGGTCGACAGTCGCGTGCATGGCGACACCACTGCAAATACTGTGCCGGGCCTGCTTAATAAAACAGTGTCACGGCACATTTACCTGTGAACTCATGCAGTGTAATCCAACGGATGGCATGCGTTTTTAACCAAAGCATATGACTAGTTTCAGGTGACATATTTGTGTAGTATGATGTTGAATCAAGCATGAATACGCATGAAAGCATGGTACGTAGTTTAAATGATTCATGGTTTTGAAACTAGCCTGGTTGCATGCATTAAGTACGGCATGATAACTGTTATGACACGCAAATATCGCCAGCTAGTTATGTCCAGCGCTGCAGAATTTGACTTTCTGACTCAACATATTTGACGCATGCAAACTTACTGGAGGAGGTCTAGTATGTTTGTGAAATATTTGCTTTGTATCCATGAAAAGGCGTTTTTCACATGAGGCAATGGGGTTGGGACAGGTAGGTAGTAGGGGTTTTGCCTAAATAATGCAGCGTATTTGTTTCGATTTTTCTATGTACTTCTGAAACAATGCATGTCTTAGATCACCTTCCGCCATAAACGATGAAACTTCCTATAAATTTATCGTATTAACCCGCGCCCCACTGGGGGTGTTAGCCACCCCCCTTTCGGTTTTATCAAGATTTAAAAAAACGGCGGCGCGTAGCACCGCCAAATCTGGTATACCTAACTTATCATTGATCCCCTCTTTCACACATTTTGTTAAAAGGAATGTTTCACCTTTCTGAAAATTGTCAGATGTACAGTCGGTCTATTATGTATCTTCCCTTTTTCAGTTTCTAAAACTCATCTAAATTCTCTTCTGTGTACATGAAGGACTGATACAAGGGGACATGTGGTATTGTGGTACCTACCTGGGTAGGTACCAATTGCTCCCTTAAATCAGACCTTCGTGTAGACAGAAGTGAAATTAGATGAGTTATAGAAACGGAAAAAGGGAAGATACATAATAGACCGACTGTACATACGCCGATTGTGGTGCAAAATATGAAGTGATTGCTGCCGAACACGATTATAATATTTGTTTCTCGCATACAGTGCTTAATTTAATAAAATGTTAAGTTTAAATATTCCAATTGATGACGTCATATCAATGAATTTCGGGGAATAGAGAAAACCTTCACGCTGCCAAATCATATGGCACATTTTTTGACACAACTCTGGCGACTCGAGTACAAACAATTTTTTGTTTATCACGGCGTTTCAAAAATAAGCACATCGTTCTTGAAGCGCTAAATCAATCACACGTCGAATCTTTGGCATCGTTTGAAAATTGCATTACATTTTATAGACAACTACAACGCGGAGCACAGAACCATCGTCAATCTTTAACTAATGTAACTGTCGCCCTTCGGTCAGTGTGCCGTGTATAGGTAGTGTAATAAGTGCCGGGCGGTTCAGCTTTTTTGATGACGTCACTGGTGCTTGACAAAATATTCGTCCGCAATTCTTCGTCCTCAAATCTCGTCTGGAACCAACTGGATGGTTCTGAATCGAGCCTTGCCTAACCTTTATTATAATCGCTGCTGCTTAAGATTCGAATTTCGAACCCAGCCCTGGGTGGAGATTATTTCAACTAAACCTTGTCATGATACACCAATAACGTCATCAAACCGGTGATCACCTTTCCAGCCGGTACCAACAGTGGAGAAACAAAACACGTAAATATATCCAAGGATCGCCTTAAAACAAGTCGACTATCATCAACGTTTGGTAAAAACAGACGACTACATCGGTTTTAAGTCCCCATTCAAATACACTCGGGACTTATTTTTTGCAAATGTCAAAACCAAACCCAAATTTACTTTCGATCAGATTTCTGTGGTTGTTTTACCTTATATACTACTTTATTTCAATGGAAATCCAACAACACGGGTAACAACACGGGTAGGGCGTGTAGCTGAGGACGCCATGGGAAGTGATCATTTCCCGGTATGGCTGGAGTGCCAGGAGGAGCTGTATGGGAACGCGCCGCCTCCGTTGACTGAGAAAGGCAGACTGGGGAGATTTTCACGCACGCCTGAGCAGTCTTTCTCGGAATCGAGGGTCCCCGTCAGCGCCTTCCGTAGTGGAGATCACTGCTGCGCTGGTAGATGCCCGCCCAGGAGTGCATTCCGAAGGACAAGCGGCCGTCCCTCGCCGTATTCCTGTTCCATGGTGGACAGATGAATGCCGTATCGCCATCAGGGCACGCCGAGAGCACTTTTAAAGCCTTCGATAGAAACTCCACAACAGCAAACATGATCGCCTTTAAGCAAGGCGCAGCGGCAACATGCCCGTCGTACCTATCCAGGAAGGCTAAGCGTGCCTCTTGGAGGGAGTACGTCGGGCAGTTGAACCGGTCTCACCATGTCTTCGGTGTGGTCCCGCAATAAAACGGATTCTATTGGCCGTTTTTCTAGCACATCTGCGCTCCAGTGCTTGAGGTACAGGGTGAGCATAATAATGCGTCCGCGTTTTTCTGGTGGCCAACGAGATCGCTCGTGCATTAGCAGAACGCTGTAGAACAGGTGTTATCGACCCACATTTCTTGCGTCTGAAACGTCGTTGTGAGGCCAAACCGGTCGACTTCTCCACCTCCGAACAGCTGACCTAAACCAGCCTTTCTCTATGGCTGAGTTGAGGTCAAGCTGAAGCAAGCTTCCGAGTGTGTCTGAGGGTCCCGATGAGGTGCACAACGACATGAACGCCATTCCAAGTTGTGCACTCGAGGTTCTCCTTGCTGTTTTTAATCGTATGTGGCTAGAAGGAGATTTTCCGGATGCCTGGCGAGAGGCTGTGGTTGTCCCACTCCTCAAACCTGGCAAAAGTGGTCTAGACCCACTTCACTACAGGCCCATTTCGCTGACATCTTGTATGTGCAAGCTGATGGAGAAGCTTGTAACGTCCCGTCTTTTGGTTTTTAGAGAGCAACGAATTTTAACAACTGCTCAGTGCGGTTTTTGGAAGGGTCGTAGTACCGTGAACACCTTTAACCTGGAATACTGTTATCCGCTCCGCTTTAAGCAACGGCGTCACGATGGTGCCGTCTCTTCGACGTAGAGGGCGCCTACGGACACGAACGTGGCGTCATTGGAATTCTTTTGAAGGTTTATAACCATGTATCCGTGGGCCATAGTCGCTTTTTACAAAAACTTTTTACTGGACGTTTTTTTATCGGTGGCGCGTGGGAATCAGTTTTCTGACGCCTTTTAAACAGGAGAATGGAGTGCCACAGGGCGGCGTTTCAGTGTATTGCTTTATTTCGCCTGATTGAAATAAATGATGCTGAAACTCGCTGCTCAGTCGTTGGACACTCTTTGTACGTGGATCGATCTGGCCATCTGGTGTTCGTCGTCTTCGAGTCCATCATTGACGCGTCAGCTCAAGCTGGCTGTGACCCGTTGGAAAGGTTGGGCCTACGTCACTGGCTCGTTTTTCAACTAGAAAAAATGCCGCCATGCATTTTTGCCATGCCGACGGGGACATTGCTCCATGTTCCCTCTTAAGCTGTAACGGTGGAAGATATTCCTTTACAGCCGTCTGTCCCGCTTTCTTGGAGTGGAGTTCGATAGCCGCCTGACCTATAAGGCCAGCATTTAAAACGCTTAGGGACAAGTGTTTTAAAGCCCTCAACATTTAAAGTGTGTTTTCTCGGACCACGTATGGATCGGACAGAGAAGACGCCTCCTTCTCTTGTATCGATCTTTGATTCGTTCAAAAACTGGATTATGCGTGCATAGTTAATGACGGTGCTTGCTCCACAAGCAAGCGAACATTGGACACTGTTCATAACACCAGCATTGCGCAATAGTGACCAGGGGCGTTCCGTACGATCACCCATCACAAGTATTCCTTGCTGAGGTTCGGAGCCACCCCTACCATCCAGGCGCAAGCTTCTTAGTCTGTCGCTATGCCTGTAAAGCTCGTCAGATGCCTGAGTCATCACCTAACCGCCATGTTTTTCTCGGTTTGCGGCGCTATCGGTTTTTTCAGCACAGCAGAGTCTCGAGTTCTCCGTTTTGCACGAGATCCCGAGAGCTGTGTAATGACTCTGGTATACCTGCGGGGAAAGTCACGAAGTTGACACCCGCCGCGCATCCCACCGCTGGGAGCTTGCCACACCCACTTCTTGTCGATGTACCCTTGCTGAATTTTCGAAAAAGTGACACTCTGCGGAAGAGTTCGCAGCCGGGCGCTAGAAGTTATTGGATCCTATGACAGATACACCCACACTTATACTGATGGATCCAAAACTGATGCAGGCGTGGGCTGCGCGTTTGTAATGGATCTCACCACCCGGTCTTTCACTTTGCCTTCTCATGCTACAGTGTATACATCCGAGCTGGTTGCTATACACAAAGCCCTCAGTTTTTATGACGGTCTGGCGAGGGTCTTCGCTACGTGATTTTTAGCGATTCGCTTAGTAGCCTTTTGGCGCTAATGGCTTTCAACCATCATCCCCTTAACAGGATTTTTAGGCCTTCTCCATCTCCTTGACCGCGCAGGAAAGTCAGTCGTCTTTGGCTGGCATTCCTGGACACGTGGCCTAAGCGGGAAACGAGCAGGCAGATCGGCTGCTAAAAGCGGCTTCACGAAGCAAGCATGCACTCGTTCGCTCCCCTTACCTCCACACGACCTATTCCCTGTATTCAAGGAATACGTGTGGAGAAAGTGCAATGCGCCTGGGAACGAGGTGGCTTCCAAGTGAAAAGAGCTTAACCGCAACTTACCCATGGCATTCGTCTGGTCCGTAAGTTTGTATTTGTAGTGAGGAGTGACCCTGTGCGACTCCGTATCGGCCATACCTATTGCCACACACAAAACCTGCCTGTGGGAGAGGAGCGGCCGCGCTGCTCTCGATGTGGGGATGTGTTCTGTCGGTCTCGCCATGTGTTGTGTCCTGCGACACTTACGTAATAAAGTGTGAGTTTTTTTTGGGTCAGCATTTCATTTTCAGGAGGTGTTGCGGCGATGATTCGTGCCAACATTTCCTGAGGTTTTCGTTTTCTGCCATGTGTGGTTTTCCTGTGACTTCTCCTCCGTTTCTTAGTTGGTTTTTATGTGTTTTGTTGCTGCCGTTTTGTTGCAGGTTGTAAAGTTCCGTTTTACTGTTTTTCGCCTCACTTGCACACTGGGTGTGTAACACTATTAACCCTCCTGTTGGGTTGATAATCGTTTGCTTTAGTGTTTTTTTTTATCTGATTTATGGGCGGCCACATAACTTTACAGTTGAGGCCCCTTAACCCAATCATCATCGAAAACACGGGTATTCAACTCAAATATAATATAAAGGTGAAACATTCCTTTAAAACGTTTAGTTTCTTTTTAGATCAGGTCAGGTCACCAGATCAGGTCAAGTGATCTGGTCAACCTCTCAAAAAGTTTGCAGTCGTGCCATGACCACAGTTGAAAAGGGATCGATATCAAACTTTTAGGATTGCATGAAGCTATCGGTATCTAGAAAATGTTCATCTCGGGCCTTTGTTTTATATTGGTGACCTGAGGTCGGGTCGATTTTGTAACCTCCCCATTATAAGCCAAGGGAGACATTGTGGAATGCTTCGTATTTCCAGGATATCAGTTTAATTCTTTCTGAATGATATATAATCATAGGATATTATTTATGATCAAAGTGCAAGTTTTGTTCAGTGACCCATACGAGGTCATCTGAGGCCATCTGAGGTCAGCAGCACATTTTCGTCAATAACTCTCGACATAATGAAGATAGAGAAGTGAAACTATCATCAATGTGTTTGTCTCGTCCAGACACGTCTCCTGATATGCAGCATGACCTACTTGGGTCACCACTTGACGTTGACTTTAGCTAATTTTTTAGCTGACCTGACATGGCAACAAATATAACATTTCAAAGCACCTTGACGAGAAAAACACGATGGCGAAAACAGTTTGCGTTTTCTTAGTAAGATAAAAAAAATGCGTTTGCCAAAAAAAAAAATGTATGACCTCTGGAGCCTTAATTATTTACCAAAAAAATATAAATAGAAAAAGGTAAAATTTGAGGACAGTAAGACAGCTACACATTGTAATGGCTGTCGATTGCTTTTATCCGTTTGTTTCTTTCTAGCATAGTTCCCGAAATATATGGGGTTTTCTGGAGCGAAGCCCTAAAACTCGAAAAATTGACCTTTGATGAACTCTGGTGACCCGAATTTTGACCTGAGAGAGAGAAGAAAAAAATCAAAAATAGTTTCGAAGTTATTTTTGACGAAGTTTCGAACAGTTTTGTTTTGTTTTGGTCTACGCTCCATAGCAGCCGAATTAGAAGGGGAGTTAAAACAACCCCCAGTAGGGCGCGGGAAATTCAGAGGCCCAGTGGAGCAATGGTTAAAACACACACACACACACACACACACACACACACACACACACACACACACACACACACACACACACACACACACAACACACACACACACACACCACACACAAACCACACACACACACCTACACACACACACCACACACACACACACACACACACAACACAAAACACACACACACACACCCACACACACACACACACAACATATATATATATATATATATACTATATAATATATATATTATAATATATATATAATTATATATATATATATTTATATAAATCTATATATATAATATATACACACATATATATATATACATATATATATATATATAACAAAATAAAGATTGTAATTAAAATATGAATGTGCATCATATTTTCATTACAATCTACAACGTGTGCTGAAGCTGCGAACATCTAATGCTAGTAAGTAATGGTTGCTGCCAACCGCCTCACAATTCAACAGTTGGCTGGGATCAAAATATGTCCCAGGGCTCTCATATAATTCAGGCTCATTCCTCTTGCGGCTTTCTAATAAGATTGCTTGGTAATTCAACTCGCAAAAACTACTTCGATTTGAGAACCACTCCCACGTAATTACTTTCGTAACTTAAGATGCCTGGAGTAGTGGAGTATGTACAACAAAGAGCATTTGTTTTGATTCCGGTGAACCAACTGTCACTGGAATCATAGGCGTACCCAAGGGGGGTCAAAAGGGTCAATTGCCCCTCCTGAAGGCCCGTGCGTGCCCCCTTGGCCAATGGGCCCCCTTTGGAAATAAGGCCAGAAGGGCCCTATTTTTCTCTAAAGACCACGCGAAGCGTGGTCTTTAGAGTGTTTAGAGCACATCAGAGGCTCTTCAGAGGTTCTTCAGAGGTTTTTGAGATCAGAGGCGGCCAGAGTGCCACCTCAGGCGGCCAGAGTGTCTTCTCAGGTGGCAAGAGGGTCCCCTCAGGCGGTCAGTCATAGGCGTACAAAGGGGAGGGGACAAAAGGGCAATTGCTCCCCTGTAGGTCTGTGCGTGTCCCCTTGACCCATGTGCCCCCTTAGGAATAAGGGCCCGAAGGGCCCTATTTCCAATATAAAGACGACGCAAAGCGTGGGTACTTAAAATGAATTTTCAGAGCACTTCAGTTATTTTTTTCCGAGGTTCTATCAGGCCAGAGTGCCCCTCAGGCGCTCTGGGTTTCATGGATGCAGAGCACCAAAGGCCCTTTGATGCAATCAACTGGACCTCACACATTTGGCTGTGCGGCCAGAGACGCAGCCAGGACCTTCGACAAGGGGGCACGGCATCCCGAGGGGCCCCCTCACAAAGACCCCCCCGAAAAAAAATTGCACAAAAATAAAAATATCCCCCTAGACCAACTATATTTTTACAGGCCTCCATAAAGTGCAAAAAGGGAAAGTCGTCGATCATTTTTTAGTGAAAAAGTCGGTCCATTTGGGAGCACGTGCACCCTGTGCCCCCTGCTAGTGCCTCAGTGCACGAAATAGGGCCTGTGCCCACGCTGCTCTCACACAATTTCGCCGTATTTCGCCGGCCTGGCCAAATACGGCGATTTTTGGAGGGGGGATGTAACTGGGGTCCCCTGAAAAATAATGTTTTTGTGATTTTTTTAAAGAAATTGTTAAAAATATGCCCCTCTAAAAATATAGTGGGCTAAATCCGATGAGTTTTTGTAGTGGGGTTAACTTGTGTCCCCGACCGAAAATTGACCCCCCGCCCCCCTGAAGCGAATCCTGGGTACGCCACTGACTGGAATAGATAACAATAGCTGTCAAAAAAGACATACCAATGCAGCAAAACATTCACGACTATTTCATTCATAGCATTAGCTACTGTACTCGCTGCTCGCGCACTTGCACTTCTGCTTCATACCGTGACATTGTGTTGTATGGCCCACATTGATTGCGATATCATACACAGGGAAAACAGCGAGCTTCAATATAGTGCCTCCATTTAGTTAGTACCGATTTGACCAATTTGCCGGTGTTTTTCAAAGGTTAATACTGCCTTCATTGTGCTTCACAGTGAAGTTACCTCAGAGTTAGTTTTGATCTGAGTTAAACAAATACTTATGATGCGTAGCGTCTGCTCGCTTAAGTACCTTAATGTCATTTTCGCCCACATCATTGCGTTCTTTATCTCTGAGCACAAACCGACAACCTAAAGGTATCATAGTCGCTATAGCTCGCAGACTAAATGGCTTTAAACGGAGCCGTCAGCCTACTTCGTGGGAACGCGGTTATCTTAGTGTGAACGAGCGGTGCAATGCTGGTCAGTTGTTATCTAAATGGCCTGACACTGTCTCCAAAACTGTCCGTCTAAGGTGACACCAACCGGCCGGTTACCAGGGACACCAGGGGCAGAGGGCAGAGTCCGTCTAAGGTGACACCAACCGGCCGGTTACCAGGGGCACCAGGGGCGGAGTCCGTCTAAGGTGACGCCAACCGGCCGGTTACCAGGGGCACCAGGGGCAGAGTCCGTCTAAGGGTGACACCAACCGGCCGGTTACCAGGGGCACCAGGGGCAGAGTCCGTCTAAGGTGACACCAACCGGCCGGTTACCAAGGGCACCAAGGGGGCAGAGTCCGTCTAAGGGTGCATCAACCAGCTTGGTTACCAGGGACACCAGGGGCAGAGTTCATCTGAAGGTACACCAACCGGCCGGTTACCAGGGGCACCAGGGAGCAGAGTCCGTCTAAGGTGAACACCAACTGGCCGGTTACCAGGGCACAGGGGCTAGAAGTCCGTCTAAGGTTTGACACCAACGGCCGGTTTACCAGGGGCACCAGGGGCCGGAGTCCGTCTAGGTGACGCCAACCGGCCGCGTTACCAGGGGCACCAGGGGCAGAGTCCGTCTAAGGTGACCCAACCGGCCGGTTAACCAAGGGGCCAGGGGCAGAGTCCGTCTAAGGTGACACCAACCGGCTAAGTTACCAGGGGCACCGGGGGGCAGAGTGGGGCGGGCGGAGGGGGACAGTATGTGGGATAGGGAGGTATGACATACTGGGACGGGGAGGGATGCAGACTGGGAACGGGGAGGTAATGACATACTGGGAACGGGGAGGGATGACAGACCTGGACGGGGAGGGATTGACAGACTGGGACGGGGAGGTATGACATACTGGGACGGGAGGGATGAAAAGACTGGGACGGGGAGGTATTGACATAACTAGGACGGGGAGGGATGAACATACTGGACGGGGAGGATGAATAGACTGGGACGGGGAGGATGACAGACTGGGACGGGGAGGGTGAATACTGGGAGGGGAGGGATGACAGACTGGACGGGGAGGGATGACAGACTGGGACGGGGAGGCATGACATACTGGGATAGGGAGGGGTGACATACTGGCACGGGGAGGTATGATAGACTGGGATAGGGAGGGATGACATACTGAGACGGGAGGGATGACAAGACTGGGACGGGGAGGGATGACAGACTGGGAGGTGGGAGGGATGAAATACTGGAGGGGAGGTAATGACATACTGGGACGGGGAGGGATTGGACATACTGGGACGGGGGAGGGATGAATAAGCTGGGACGGGGAGGGAATGAACAGACTGGGACGGGGAGGGAATGGCCAAGACTGGGACGGGGAGAGATGACAGACTGGGACGGGGAGGGATGACAGACTGGGACGGGGAGGGATGACATACTGGGACGGGGAGAGATGACATACTGGGATGGGGAGAGATGACATACTGGGACGGGGAGGGATGACAGACTGTGACGGAGATGGATGACTGGGACAGGGAGGGATGACATACTGGGACAGGGAGGGATGGCAGACTGGGACGGGGAGGGATATTAAATCACAACATGACCAACAGTTCCAGTACACCTCTTACCTCGAGATATTCGGTAGTGTTGAAGCCACAGACCTGCAGTCGTTTACCCTCGCTGATCACTGCCGAAGGGGGCTTCTGTCCTGTTCGTGTACAGTCTTCCCCAGAGAGCCAGCAAGGATGACGGCACGTGCACAGTGACCAGCCGCCTCCTGCATCGCGCGGCACATCGACGACGGGCCCGCGGCGACTGACGCTCTGAGGCGCCGTCAGCTCTGTCGGTGTCGACTGCGACGGGCAGGCGAAGCCAGCGCCTCTGGCGGCCACCGGAGGAAACTCAGATCAACAGGCTGGTTACCCACCGTCCCGACGAACGGCTCACTTGACGCCGAACGAGGACTGAATGTTGTGCAGTAGCGGCTCAGTTCTCATCCACAGGCTGATGGCTGATCACATACCGGGAGAGACCGGGGTCGAGAGCCTGGAGAAGTCTGCTCCAGAGAAGTCTGATTGGCTTGATTGAGCAGTTCAAGCTACCGAGAGAGAGCCGCATACGTTTGTATGCGGAAAAGAGGAGCTCATCTTCTAGTAGCAATGCACCAGAAGGCACCGGATTATCTCCATTTGCCTGTTTGTGCGCCAGCAAGTCCTGTAGTCATCATAAGCTTGTTATCTCACTGGATGACGGTCCATCGGCTGCGAAGAGTCTTTTGATAAACGCATTTATTTGTAAACAGCTAATAGCCGTTTTCACGATGGATTATTTTGTGCGAAATATTTTGAAACATCTTAAGATGTTTTGAAATGTTTTAGTATGAAAGTTTGAGTATACTTATTCTTTCCTTAAAGTGAGTGTGCCTAGTGCCTACTCACATTGGTCATGTGGAGTTGTTGACACCAGTCTGTAGAACAAATTTTCTGAATTTAGCCATGTACTTCATTTCCCCAGATTCCCTTTAGTTGCTGAGATATTCCAGTCGCCAATCACAATTCCGACCGAACTTAACCCCGCGATCCATGCGGGGGGGGCTTATTTTAGGCCCCCCCCCCCGAGAAATATCTGGAATATCGCACGAAATAATGCAGCTATCAACGCCAAACTTCTAGTACCTGACCGGGCATCGTTTTACACCCTAAACACATTTTTTTTTAACTTCGTCGGAATTTTGTTAAGATAAAGCAAATTTAGTGACGTCACTACACACGATTTTGACACCAAAATCAGCTAAACTTTAGGAGGCCGTACAAATGTTATGTAGTAGAAAAAATGGAATAAAAAAATGTGAGAAGATAGAAAATGTCAAGGCCTACAATATGGTCATCTCGGATTTTTGATAAAAAGTTTTTCTTACCTCAAATTTTCAAAAATTTACTTTTTTGTGAAAAATTACAAAAAATCAAAACTTTTTAAGATATTTAAAAAAACACAATATATGTAAAATAACTATACATATTCAACTACTATACCAAATTTCAAAATGATATCTGTATTTTTGACTAAGTGATGACATATAAGGTATCATTTTAAAATTTGGTATAGTAGTTGAATATGTATAGTTATTTTACATATATTGTGTTTGTTAAATATCTTAAAAAGTTTTGATTTTTTTTGTAATTTTTTCCAAAAAAATATTTTTTGAAAATTTGAGGTAAGAAAAACTTTTTATCAAAAATCCGAGATGACCATATTGTAGGCCTTGACATTTTCTATTGGGTAACTCGTGACGTCAAATTTTGAAATTCAATTTGTGTTCTTTTTTGACCAGATACAGACAAATGAAGAGCAGCACTGCATTTCTGAGGCACAGCACTGCATTTCTGAGACAAAACTGGTTTAGAAAAATGTATTTATTTATTGTATTATTCAATTTCAAATTTTGACCTTTCGTGACATTAATTTGACCGTTACTTGACCTGTACTTTACGGACATTAAGTCAGGTGGTAAAATGAGTATCAATTTATATTTCTACACGTAAAATAGTATGTAAAACACGTGTTGCATGACTTTCGCATAACTTTTGGGCATAGTGACCTTATGTGACCTGACCTTAACCTTGACATTTTGCCAGAAATTCCTAATTAGCTGATTCTGAATGTGTGTCATACCTTTGAGAGCACTTTGGGTGATCATAGTTGCAACCAAATGCTTTGAATGGAAAATATGGTCTATTAACTAGATGTAAACTAGAACGGCTAGATTTTGACCTTTGACCTGACCTGTGACGTGACCACTGACCTCTAGGGCAACACAAATTATTTTTCGTCGATGAACTTTCCTGGGCTATCGATTGCCGTTTGATTCAGCCACGATGTAATTGGTTCCGAAGATACCAAGGGGGGCTACCGCCCCCCCCCCAGTGGACTCGTAGTTACAGAAAATACCCCAGTGACCTGCCGGGTTAATTTATCGAATTATACCGCCAAGACGAGCATTTTCGCTACTAGAAGCATTGCTCTCAAATTACAACGCTAGCATATATTGTTAGCTCTGGCCAATAGAAAACAATTCGTGACAGGCACGTAGCCAGGATTTTGCTCAGGGGGGGGGGGGCTCGTCGGAAAAAATCAAATTTTGCTCCTAGAATCTCATTCTATCTAGTGTGAAATCACACTTTGCTCCTCTGCCATGTTGCGACCGGGGTAGGTCGGGTTTCAGAGAAATTTCACTATCTAGTGTGAAATTTATTTCGCTCAGGGTGGGGGGGGGTGATGGCCCCTGCCCCCCTTTGGCTACGTCCCTGAATTCGTGGCACGATAGCACGCTGCCCGAACAGAGCCTCGTACTATAAACAAACCCATACATTGCTCGTATAGGTTTGTTTATCGTCTTTGGTGCGCATTATAGGTAACATATTCGTTACTCTGTTTATAGTAACGATCGTTTATGAGTTTTGAAACAAAACAAATGCAAAACAGAATATAAGTAAAATATTAACTAGAAGGGGCTCCAGACGCTGAATTTTCGTAACCTAAAATCAAACCAATAGCTTCTTACCGTGAAGAAAAATACATTTGACATTTCAAAAAGAGAGGGCACAACTTCCTTTAACTACACAACTTTTGAAACGATTTTTGTCGTTGAAATGTCTCAGAATCTGTAATACGTTGGGAAGAATAAAGTACGTTTTGCACAATTGCGGTTTGGTGGTAATTATGCAAGATAATTATGTATAAGGGTTTAGCTGTGATGATTACTACTCGACACTTTTCAGAACATCTCGAAACATTCTCGGTTCTCGGGCACGCTATTGGTCGCTCAACAAAGCAAACTCCCCTTGACTCATAATGGACTCGCCTCCAGCAAATCGTTTCTAGCGAACTAATGCGCCATGCGAGGGCAGACCAGGATTACTAGACAACAGGGTACGGACATATGGCAGCAGCTCTACATCGGCCTATCTGGCGCTTTTGAGACACGCAGTTTATTACTCATTGTATTTTTTCTTTAGATGACGTCATATTACATTTAGTATGCTTTAATTATTAGTTTTAAGTAATGGGATGCTGCAGTTATGCTTCCAAATACCTATAAAACACCATATTGCCTAGAGATAATACGTATCTGGGCCCTGGGGGCCATACACTGTTCTTAGGTCATGCTAGGTTGCGCGAAGTCAGGTCAAGCTGAAAACTCGGAAAGTGATTAAATTCTTCAAATAAAAGCTACCCACTTAATGTTACGGAAATCGGGCCATAGCAACTCACATAATGGCAGGCGACATAAAAACAGCCTCGAGGAACTGCTCTGTTTCACTTCTTTACCATACTTAAAGGGCGGTATCTCAAAAAGTTGAAATGTGTTCACTATTCTTTTTTGCACGTTCTTAGAATATGTTATGTTAATTTATAGTTTCATTTTCTTGAAAATAGCCCTCACTGAAATAAAATTTTACTCAGAATTCAGGTTACCTGAGTCGTCAATACTCACTAGTGTAATACTCGCGATACTCAGGGCAGTACTCATGTTATACCAACGCAACACTCATGTCGCGGTGAGTATTTTTGCGTGAGTTGCCAAAGCCCAGTGATGTATTACTAATCTTACCAACGCTGATACTCACCTAACTCACCCCGACATGAGTACTACCTTGGTATAGCATGAGTACGTATCGTGAGTATTACGTTAGTGAGTATTGACGACTCAGGTAATTTGAGTTCTCAGTTAACTTTTTTCAGTGCTATCGGTAGGAACTATTTGTATTTATTTCTATTCTGTAAGCCTCTGTGTACTCGTACTTGAAAGCTTGACTCAAATTGCGTTGTTGTGAATTGCGATATCATCCGAAAGAGGCAGTGTCCCTATAACGTAAGTTAGGTCTTATTACCGTGCATTTGCTCAGGGTTCATATAAACCGGTTAACGTAATTTATTTGCCTGGCCAAAATTGCGAGATGTACGTTTTCCCACTCCGGAAAATAACGCTCTTGTCAATAATTGTGACATTTGTTTTATTGTTCTGTGAGTATGAAGGTAATGGCATGATCAGGTAATTGCTTTAGGCTGTTCCGATGGAAAAGAAGTCACAATACCGCGCAAGTTTCCGGGAAATGAGGCTTTGTCTTCTATAAGGGGCTTGAAAAAATCGATATGCTCTACAAATCTGTATCT
This sequence comes from Semibalanus balanoides, assembly GCA_014673585.1. Classification (NCBI taxonomy): domain Eukaryota; kingdom Metazoa; phylum Arthropoda; class Thecostraca; order Balanomorpha; family Balanidae; genus Semibalanus; species Semibalanus balanoides. Next base: position 65,804 of record VOPJ01002027.1, read on the forward strand.
CAGATCAAAACCCCATGTTAAAGGTGAAATATATTCCCTTAAAGCTTACATTGCATGCCAACCTAATTAGTTATAGACCATCGTTGAGAAAACATAAGAAATGGCTATGTATCGTCATAAACAGAGGAATGATGATGAATGTCAGCAATTCGGCTCCAAATAATGTGATTACCTGTCGTTATAGCATTATATATTGACGATATGTCTTTTACAACTTAATAATGGCATGATGAATCAACCAAATAACAGCTAAAGAGCGCCTTGTACCTCCAATTATTTAAAACAAATAAGCATAAGTGATATAGCATCAGTAAATCCACAAGAAATTCAGTCGATTATTACTTGCAAAAAAGTATCTGCAGCAGTCAAGAACTTGTCTCGAGCCTATCTAAACTCCGTTTTCGCCTTTTCGTTACGTTGTGTGATTTTTCGAGATCATAGGGGGACGACCCCCCCCCCTCTAGGCGTGCTATTCTCAGAGGCCCTTCCACGTCGCGAGGGAGGTTACCACATATACGTGGTATACGAGTATGATATACTCGTATACGAGTGGGCAAGCGGACCAACAGTCCATCTACGTAATTATTTATCTCTTTTCCTTCTTTGTATGCTTTCATTACACTTGTGTTGATCTGTAGGATTGTCTTTAGCCGATTTGATAGGGATTTACATATTGATAGGGCAATTCCCATGGCTCAATTAACTTCTATAGAACTGCCTTGTAAAATGACTTCGTAAAATGGCCTCGTAAAATGATTGGCAATAATCCTCTTCCTTGTCAATAATTGCGACTTTTGTTTTATTGTCTTATGAGTATGCACTATGCTATTGACTCAGATTAATATTATATTTAATGTATTTATATAAGGCCCGCTATTACCTTCATGCACTTGCAAGGAGCTTTCAAGACTAGTCATAAAATAATTTGTTTGATTTACTATTTTTATTCTTAGTTGAACTTCGTCTCGTCATATATCTAATAATGGAGTCCTATGTCAGACTCTATCTAACTTACCCATTAGCATTTCAGTTGATACAGATTGCAGCGAAGTTACTGAACCATCAGAGGCATAGAGAGCGTCTATTATAATAAATCAGAACTCACTTACATGACTGTGCAGTTCAATCATGTTACACTGTGTACCTAGCAGCATGTTATTACGACTGTCACTGCAGCTGTTACATGCGAGTACATGTAACCTGCAGCATTATTAATCATGGCTATAGTAGGATTGTCACAAGATTTGACAAATAATATTTTTGATGTCCGGAATCATAAAATCGAAAGCTATTGCGGTCAGTTTACTATCCATCCATTTCAATGAACTGCTGTATTTATCATAAAATCGCCATTTATTTCTGACCACCAAGTCAGGTCACGGGCCAGGTCAAAGATCACAATAACATTACATTTGCCGCATTCCATTTTGCTTGCAAACATTAACCACCCAGGCAGTTGCTCTCAAAGTACCTATAGTACAGATCCCTCATGCAGCCAAGTTGAGATCGTTGGCAAATGTCAGGGACAAGGTCAGGTCACAAAAGGTCACTATGCACAAAATAACTACGAATTACATGCCGATGCAACACATCGTTGTATGGATCATCTTACTTTCATTAATTATTTTACATGCATAATTTAATAGTGAAAGTAATTGTATTACCTGACATCATTTAAGTGAAGTTAATGTCAAGCTCAGTTCAAGGTCAGCTGTCAGGTCACAAAAGGTCAAATTTCGAACTTGATCAATATAAATACAAAAGGCATATGTCTACACCAAATGCGTCGCATAATTGCAGTGGAGACGTTTATTTGTTCGTAGCTGATCATAAGACTCCATATAAAAGGGTCATGAGTTACTCATTACTCATGCTTTGGAAGCCATAAGTCAGTCAAAACTAGTGATATTGATATGAAACTTGGTATGGAAATCATCAATTTTTGGTTCTCTAATATATATGAATTTTTGATATCTTTTTCAAAATCGATTTTGTCGTTATTTCAAAACAAATCGGTTTACAAATTGCTCTTAAAAACATGAAGCCAAATAGAGATATCATTGTGTAGCTTCGTCACCAATTTGCTCAAAAAACGTATTTCTACAATCTGTTTAAGTTGGAAGTGATTTTTCATCGAACTCGTATGCAATGACGTCACTAAATCGCTTATATCTCGATTGTTTCTCGACAAATCACTTCATTTGTGCACAAAATACGTCAAATTGATGTAAGATAGCGCTGTTGGCTTTTTATTTATTACGAAAGTTCGTCAGAAATTTCGTTCCCCCTAACCCCAGTCAATGGCGGGTCAAATTAGCTACAATCTTGAAACGGGATATTTTTTGCCATGGTCAGTTACTTTTTGTGCCTATTGACAAAAGCTTCAGCTAATTCAAGGTCGAAGTCGATCTCGGAGTCGGAGTCGGAGTCGGAGTCACCTGGAAAATGATCGACTCCGCAGCCCTGAAGTGACGACGAACAGAGCAAAATCGCTATTTTTGGATGTGGTCAATTTTGGGTCACTGACTTGACCTGGAAGGTCAAGTCAATGACCTTCCAGGTCGTTGACCTGAAACCCCAAAATTGCATACTGTGAGATTCCTCACATGACAGGCAGCATGCTGTTTTTTACCGCGTTGCTCTATGTTACTTGGTTTGGAAGTTAACCTGTCAGCCCCCCCCCCCATACGGCGAAGGTGAGAAATTTTCCCCGTAAGGCGAGGGTTAATTGCGTGCAGCACCGACAGACAGCACCGATGGTGGCGATGGACAATGTTGACATTGAATTTAACGCGAGCGCTTAGGCAAGGCTGATTAACCCGCGCCCCACTGGGGGGTGTTTGAACACACCTCCCCTCATGTTTTATCAAGATAACGAAAAAAAAACGCGGCGCGTAGCGCACCCAAATTTGTATAACTATTCACTGATTCTTTCCGAAAATTTGGCAAAAATTCAAGTTTGTGTCAGGTCAGGTCAGTGTCAACCAGGTCACGTCAAGTTGACCCTACCTACAAAAACGTTTGCGTCGTGCCATAACTACAGTTTCTAAGGAATCGTATCAAACTTTTAGTAAGGATTACAATTAAGTTATTATAACTCTACAAAAATGTTTATCTACGCGATTTCTTGTATCGGTGACCTTAGGGTCGGGTCCAATTGGTGCGATCTCCCCATTATAAGTCAATGGAGAAATAATAAAATGCTTTCTTTGTCGCACTATATCAGTCCCAATTTCCTTCTGCGATGATGTTATCTTATGATATGTTGCTATGATCAAGTGCCAGGTTTTGCTCAGGAACATTACGGGGTTCATCTGAGGTCCTCATCGAAGGTCACCAACACCTTTTCTTCAATAACTATGGCCATAATGAAGATAAAGAAACTGCAACTTACCACCAAGTGTGTTTGTCTCGTCAAGACACATCTTACTTGATATGCAACATGACCTACTTGGGTCACCAACCCTTGACCTTGACCTGAGGTCATTTTTTAAGTTGACCTTAACATGCATTAAAATGACATACAAAGCGCCTTTGACGAGAAAAAACACGATGCGCATAACAGTATGACGCTTATCTTTGTTAAAAGGTAAGAAGTTTATTCACGAAAATATGGTTTTTGCCAAAATTCAGCTTTTTTGACTTAATGACCTTCTAGCCAGCTAAACTATTGACCTGAGCTTTCAATTTTGAGGACCTGAGGTGCGGATTTGAAAATTTCATTGGCTAGCGATTGTCTTTCGAACGTTTTCTAGATAGCATTAGTTTCCGAGATATTGGGGGTTTCTGGAACGGATGTCCTAAAACTTGAAAATTTGACCTTCGATGACCTCTGGTGACCTGAGTTTTGACGTGAGCGAAAAAAGTCAATAATAGTTTCGAAATGATTTTTGATACCGGTTCGAACAATGTCTTTGTTTTGGTCTACGTGCCATGGGAGCCGAGTTAGAGGGGGGTTGTTCAACCCCCCCCCCCCCAGTCGGGCGAAGGAAATGCAGAGGCCCAGTGGGGCGCGGGTTAAGTATACTTTCAAAACTAGCTTCCGGCAGACGAAAACAAACACCGCCCCAGATAAATGGATGGTTTATTCGAATAGTGCAATGAAAGGACTGCTTCTAGCCGTTTTCACGAAGGATTCATTCACCGGGCGCATAGACGTCGGGTGCCGTCCGTGAAGTGGACAGAACATATGTACGTGACTGTACAATGTACATGCATACATACGTGTCCGAGGGAATGCCCAAGGGAAGCCCTGAATTCTGATGATCTTCACTTACAACATAGTGTTGGCACTCTACGACGTGCATGACTTCAAGGTGTGCAATAAATCTGTACATTACGGATTCCTCCAGACAAACATTAAAATTAAGTAGGTAAGCTTGTTCTACCATTTGCAAATTGGACCGACCATGCAATAAGTGCATGTAGCAATGTACTAGGAAAGTGAACGCAACACTATTAATAATTTCCAATAGTTTCACGTTCATTTTCCCGTCTACACAAAAGCCGTTTAACTATTTTCAATACATATCAGCCTTTCACACATAAACAAGGTTTCGACGATGTGCTCGTGCTCATAGGGCGGTCACCAGCCTGTGGAAGACGTAGCTGATTGGCTGGCCACAGCGGAATTAATCAACACTCTGTAGATGACATGATTTTTAGAGAGCTCGTGTGGCAATTGTACCTAAGAGCATGGAGTGTTAACTGTTAAGCAGCTTTGGAGTTAAAATCTCTCGATTTAGAGATGATGACAAATTGCGAATGACTGCTGTAGCCCATTTACTGCTCCTCATGGTGACGTTGCAATGCATCCGCCGTCACCAGTCGCCGTCAATATCAAATAATATAGGTTGGCTAAAAGACATTGTTAGCAAATGACGTATATAATATATTAGACAAAATCTGAAAAAGTCATCCACTGAGACAAGGCGAAAAACAAACGAAACAAACGTCAAGTCAAGCGATGCGCTATCACTTTCACGAAACAAGACAGGGTAAATAAAACCATGACGGGACAATTCACGAAATTACGAGCAACACAATAACGTCATACATGTTGGTGAACAATTATAACGATATGTATTACTCAATGGAAGCATAAATATGCTCAGCGTCATCGTTGCGGGTATCTCAAGAAGCAAACGAGCTTTGAAAGCAATACGAAACAACAATTGCCGATCGATCTGATCGACGGTAAGTATGCACTGAATGCAAACAATAATCCATGACCGTGCCGGCTATGACAAAAACTTGTTTCTTCGATCATTACTACCAGAACATATTTTTTTAAACAATTTATCACTACATCGGCGGGGGCGGTGGGGGAGGAGGTGACCTACTCTCCGTGTCCCCCGAATCCCATGCTGACGTGTCCGAACCAAATGTAGGACCGGCGGCGACTTTCTCTTCCTCAAACTCACCCTCCTCCTCTTCTTCACCCTCGGGATCAACCCCCAGTTCAGTCAGCGAGACACCACCTGCGCGCACCGTTTCAGCATCCATATCCCCACTGCGGAGGTAGGCGGCAACCTCTGCAGCTTCCTTCCTCATCGTCCTGCGCGCGAACCACAAGTACCCGCCGCAGAAGACAACCAGACCACCCACGAACACGGCCAGGCTGATCCACAACCTCATCCCATGCAGCTCTGTCATCTTCCGGTAGAAGATGGACTCACGTAGGTCGGTTAACCAGGTCCTGCGCGCGAGCACGCGAACGCGCTGCCAGGCGGTAGTCCAGCTGAGGTTGAGCGCGGTGGCGGAAACGTGGCACTCCCAGACACCAGAATGCGTGGGCGTGGCGCGCTCCGAGAAGAGGTCAGTGTCTGAGGGCGAGGTCACGCCGAGGTCGAGAAACACGCCGCCATTCAGCAGCCAGCGCTGCGACAGCTCGGAGAACACAAGTCCAACCATGTCGATGTGGCAGCTGAACTCGAGCCGGTCGCCTTCGCGCACGCGTAAGGTCGGCTCCGGCGAGCGGACGATGAGCGAGGTCAGTTGCGCCGTGTGCTCGTCACGTACGGGAGCCGGCGTGACCAGGTTGCAGATGTAGACACCGGTGTCGTCCGGCGTTAGGGCCTCGCGGTAGAGGTCACCACCACTCATGTCCAGCCACCGCGACAGGTCCACCCGACTGCGGTTGAAGTACCAGCGCGTCTCCAGGTCAGGCATGGCGTGGCGCGCGAGCTCGGCCGCGCCGCCGGAGCACGTCAGCCGCACGCCGCCGCCCGCGTAGCGCGTCAACGTCACCGGCTCGGCCAGGCGCAGCGCGTCACGCAGCCGGTCCACCATGTCCGGGTTGAACTCGCCGCACTTGAAGTCGTTGCAGACACCCATCTCGAACGCCTCGCCCTCGCAGAAACGCCCCCAGAAGTTGGGCGGCGGGCTGCGACAGTGGCGGTCACGCGCACCGAAGCCGCCGTCGCAGGGCGTGCTGCACTCCCACGGAGACCAGGCATCCCAGCCACCGTCCACGCGCTCGACATCAAACCGTTCTGGGGGTGTGCAGTTGAAGGCTACGTTGACGGGCTGCTGACAGCGCCGCTTGGCCGCTGCGTGGTAGGACACCGGCAGGAAGGCGCTCAGACGGTCGTCGTAGTCGTCGATGCGGAGATCGCCGATCATTCGACCGGCCGCTGCGTTCCAGATGCTCCAACGCACATTGCCGTCCGAGCGACTCGAGTCGAACTTGATGTCGTAGTGCGTCCAGCACAGGCCGCAGTCGTTGTTGGGGCCGGTGAAGCGCTTGGGCTCAGACTTGTGGACCTTGCCACTGTTTCCTTGCTTATAGTGCTGCAACTGCACCGATATGTCCTTGCCTTGATCGATTGTAAATACAACGGCAGAGGCAGACGTTAGCCCAAATTGACTTTCGCTGAATGTGACACAGAGCCCGCCGCCCCGCCTCCCGTTAGCGCACGAGCCATCCTTAGGCGGGAAGTCGTCCGTCCAGCGGACACTGACGCGTAGTTTGATGCTCCAGCGACCGGGTCCGGGAACGTCCGGCGTCAGATAGTGCTCGTAGAGACGTGACTGCGATGTCAGGTACCAGACAGGACAGCGTTTGCCGCAGCCCCAGTCCAGTGCCATCACGTCAGCACTGGAAAAGCTGATGAAATGGAAGACGTCGCTGTTGCTGGTGGGGCTGCGCTTCAGCGGCGCTGTTAGTAACGGGTTGCGGAAGTCCTTGTCCTTGCCGAAGCGCACCTCATCGTCGTCGACGCCGATCCAGACGTACTGCAGTCCAAGCACGCGAATCAGGCCCGGAAACACCTTGAATACGAGTGAGGTGTGTTCGGTCGCCGTCTTCGCCTTGTACTTGATCTCAACCTGGAAGCCGATATCGACGATTAGCGACTCGCGGTCTGGCGCGTCACTTGGTACGTCAGAAAACTCCACCGTCAGCCGCCCGTCGCCCTGGTCGGAGGCGACGCTCATATGGCGCAAACCAAACAGCAGCATCTTCGGGTCGGAGCCAAGCACGCGCATGTAGTTTTGCCCGTCGCGCTGCTCGTCAAAGGCCACCATAACCGTACAGCCTCCCATCTGGCAGATGGGCACGTGACAGGCGGCGCGAGGCCGTCGATTGTCACCGCTGAGACACTCGATCGAGCCAGGATCGGTCCCTGCCGGCTCTAGGATGGCGTTGGCGCAGCGCTGGCTGTCCTCCAAATCATCCATCAGGGCGTCCAGACGATCCCCAACGCCATCGGCGTTCAGCCGGCCGTACACTTCCTGCTGACGCTTACGGCTCCAGGCGACGCAGGGTCGGTACAAGGCGTCTGTGGAGGCCGGGCCGCGATACTCGTGGCCGGCCAGTGTGCCGCGGCAAGCGCTGAAGTGGCAGCGAGGCACGTTGCACTGCTCTGGGATCGGCCACATGTACGGGAAGTGGCGGACCATCAGTGGAACGTAGACGAAGCAGAACGGACCTGTCTCGCTGCTGGCGCCCAGGTTGCGGCAGTTGTTGCTTGCCGAGGAGATGCTGCCGTCCGGGTAGTTATCGGGGTTGCCAGCCAGCTCCTGGAGCTTCAACAGCTGGTTCATGCTAGTGAACTGCATTCCGAATGTGCTGTCACCTTTAAAATGCTTCTTTGACTCTTTTTGAAGCGCCTTGTAGCCTTCAAATCCACTTTTCTTCAAATCCATGAATTTATCTGCAATATTTATGCCTTTAAGTAGCTCTTTGAGCACGGGTGATTCATAGTCCTGAACCAGAGGATCATCCCAGCGAGCACAACTGAATCCGTGCTTTGACAGTGACCACTTTCCGGAAAACTTGGGGTCATCGTGTGTAAGAACACAATCTGGATAAGCAGGGGCTTTCTGACGCTGCTCTGGGATGCAATGCACCGTGTAGTACACACGACGACCCTTGTTGATATACATAAACTGCGTTATGCCGAAATATCTTGTGATAAGATCTACGTTATTCTGCAAAGGATAAAGAAACTTCTTTGTTTGATTTCCCTTATCAATGGAAACTTCGTGAACCTTGTTGATCTTTGGATAGTTGAATTTCAAAAGCTCTATCTCTGCTCCGTTTTCAACGTCGATGAAAAGAAAACGAAAACCATGACGGGTGACGCGAATAACGTAGGGCTTACTTTCTAGAAAAGTGGGCATGAAAGCTCTTTTAATTTTTTTCCGTAAAATTGTATTAGCCTCTTCCTCTGGATTATTTACTATCTCTTGGTGAAATCGAAAGAAGGTACCATTTTCCAGGCCTAATACAAGTGGATGAACTCCATCCAGTGCCTCAGCCATGGCACTGTTCGGCAGACTGACTGAAAGCTCCAACGTCGGCACACCATCTTCGCCAATTACAAAATCGATTATGTAGCCCGGACTGGAGGTGTGAAAGTCAGCAGCGCCAAGATAGTCGGCATCTACGTACCCTCCGTCCTCATAGTGCTGGCCCCAGCGCTGCTCCCAGTTCCAGTCGACAGTGTCGTTGGACTCGACGGTCCATTGCGGGAACGCACCGGCCTGGTGAAGCAGAAAGATCCGTGGCGAGCCGAGGAACACCACTTGGCCGCGCAGAGTGAACTTGATCTCATACTCGGGCTGATCATCCGGCGAGCCGGAGCGGCGTGGAATGCGGTGCAAGAGGAATGGTGCACCATCCACTGTCAGCTCCTGACATGCACCACACATGTGCGGAGCATGAACCAGCAGTCGCGATCGCACAAAGTTGAACTGGCAGTCCTTGAACGGATGCTGGAAGTCCAAAACAAGCTTCATACCTGAATGGAATTGTTGCAGTGTCTTAAACCTGGGAAACTCCGCGCCGTCCTCAAGGGACACCATGTCACGCCTTGGAACCTGTAGGTCTATCCAGTGCCAGAAAGGGCCGTAAGGGAAGAAACTGCCTAGCCGGTAAGTAATTTTGCTGATGGTGTGCGGACAAAACGGTGTCGCCTCGGGGCCTGCTCTGAATGACACGAACTGTGGAGAGACGAAGTCGACGTCGTCGAACTGTAGGATCGGCTCAAGCAGGCCTGTGTCAAGTACATCACCGAACTCGACGGTGCGGGTGCCGCCGCTGAACCGAAAGTAGATATTTCGCCACTCGACGGCCATCGTCTTGTTGGGCGAGTACTGGCGCCACTTGATGAACTTCCCGTTCTGTAGCATCGGAACAATGCGTGAAGCAACCGTGTCCACTGGCCCCACGTAGAAGAAGTAGCCTCTCTGCAGAATGCTGGTGCTGTCCACGAATTTGAAGCGGGCGTGCAGCGGATACTCAACTGTCCAGGTACGGATGGCGAAGCGGACCGTATTGTCGGCTGTGCTGCTGGTGAACGGCAGCGGGATCATGAAGTCGAACGGGACGTTGCTGGCGCGCGTTATGTACGTGCAGTCGTCAGGTCTCTCGTCGCAGAACGGGATATCGCACGACTCTACCGTAATCCATGGTCGACTGTCACGCACATTGTCCGAGTACACAAAGCAGTAGGGTCCATTGTCACGCCCATTGGTTGACCACGGGTACCAGTTGCGGCAGTAGTTGTGATTCACTCGGGACCACCAGACGTCCGGGCCGACATTCTTCTTGTACATAAACTCACGCAGTTCTGGAAAATGCTGCTGAAGGTTGTTCATCGTGGAGGCGAACGGCTGGCGTAGGATCGCCTTGCCAATCAGACGTTTGACATAGTCGTAGGCGGTCTTCCACGGCAGACACGCGCGGCCGGACTGGGTTCGGCTCAGCGTGCCCTGGTACTCCTGTCCGTTACCCGTGTAGCGACACTCGGCAGTTTTCACTCCAGGGCAGAACGGTGGCACCGTCTTAGTGCACGGCCGGATCTTTGGTTTGAAGAACGGCACACAGGACGGCGGGGTCATTGAGTTGACGGCCACGCGGCAGTAGCTCTGTCCGCCAAGATGGCCGTCGATCAGACTGTTGCGGTGCATGAAGCCACGGATATTTTTGTTGGAGGACTGATCATCCTGGCCGATGGACCATGATTGACAGGGCATGTCGCCCAGGGCTTGACGCATTACGCCACGGTAGTCGTACGCCCTGTTGGAGAAAACGCAGCTGCGTGGTCGGAAGGCCTTCGACACTGCCTCAGAGTAGCGGTGCATGTAGTTGTTGATGATGGTGGTGGTTTCCCGGTTGGCGTCGTAGTCTACCTCCTCCACACGGCGGGCCGAAGTTAGAAGTGGTATGAGCAGAAATGCACTGATTGAAATCAGGCATGGGATTTTTGCTTTGAAACACTTACGCAGCCAGGAACTAGCAGATATGTCCATTATGCTTTGCAAACCTGATACCTCAACTGTTTTCTGCTGCTTACTGTTTAATAATGTAAAAAACGCAATCTGTTACTTTATCAATATGCACAGAAAAGTAACGCCACAACTCGCGCAAATGTTGCGCACGTGCGAATTACACGCTAGCATCTTTCGATTTTACGCATGGTGGGTGGGTGCCGGAGCGTTTGCATGGTTAGGTGTTTGATTGATTAGGTATTTAATTATCGATTTGTGTTATTGCTTGCTGTTTTATCGATCAAATTTAACCCCTTTCTTTGTGCGACTCTGTGTTACCATGAATGTGTAGTATAAGGCAGAGGAGGATCCAGGATTTTTTTTCTCGAATGGGGCACATTGGACGTCAAAGGGCCCTCGAGCTGAAAAGGGCCCCGAGCGTTTTACAGGTCTGAAACGGCCTCCAGTCGGTCTAGAATGTATTTTCATGTATTAGAAAGCCCTTGACAAGCCAAGAGAGCCTTCGCCAGGCCTGAAAGAGTCACATACTGGTCTGAGAAGGCCAGGCCTGAAAGGGCACTCCCTATGCAAGGACGTCTCACGTCACCGATAATTTTTTAGTAGAAGGTCGGCTGAAATGTCGAATAATGTAACCTCATTTTGTATGCGTCTATTCAAGCCTTTGCAGCATTTGTAATGTGGATTTTCATGCGACAGTATAATACTTGTTATTTAGCGCCGCAAAGCGACGCGAAATTTTCACAGGGTTGCCTGATAAAAACGATAAATATGGGCTACCTTGATGTGACGCCTCGAAACGCAATCAAAAAATAATTTGAAGTAGTGGAAAACGAAATTTTAACAATTTGAACCAGACTGTAAGTCCGTGGTTCCTAACTCTCCCGACAAAATTACCCCTTTTCAGCAGTCAGAGGAGGCCATTATTTCACCCTTAACAATGTATTCCGATTGATACAAAATCGTGTTGTTTCACAAATGTGTTGGTTGCACCTATTTACACACTTCTATTTTGAAGCGTCGTAACTCGCAATAAAAACAAAGACTGAGAGCGCACATGTGTTTATATCCTTTTCTTCACAAATTGATCAATTCTGGGCTTCGTTGCCGACAAGGCAACGCAACGTCAGGTTATTTTGTTAGCCGGGGCTACATCAAAGCTGTCTTAGCAGCGTCATCAAAGCTGTAATTTATGGTTCAACTTCACAGGTCTTCGTTACCCGCGCAGAATGACTCCGTTACCCCAAATGGGGTCATGACCCTCCGTTTGGGAACCACTGCTGTAAGTGAAGCCAAGCCTCGGGTAACCCCTTTTCCTGGTTGCATATCTCGGTATGATTAAGCATATTGAAATTAAGGTAGTTTGTATATACTTACATTATCTCGGGTACACGTGGCTAGAATTTCGTTCAGGGGGCCTAGAAAGGGCCCCTTCACGAACGCTGAAGGGGCCCTCTTCTCGAGCGTTGATAAATGATAGGGCCCCTTCCCAAGCGTTGAAAGGCCCAAACAAAACGGATGAAAAGGCTCGTTACATTCTTACTGTAGATGTCCCACGTTTATCAGCTTCGCCCGCCGTCCATCCACGTTCAGCCTCCAGCCGCCGTCCATCCAGCCAAAGTCAGGAATTCACTCGGTTACTTCATTTCAACTTACACAAGGTTGATACAGACAATGGCAAACAACTCCGCTGCGTTGCGGTCCCGGCACGACTGCCCGGTCCGGTCACACCCTGGCCTCCGCCGGCTCGTTCGCCACGCCGCTCGACCCGCACCCTGCGCGGCCGCTGTGCCGCCGAGCACGGCCGGCAGGCCGCTGCTCCGACCCGAAGCACGACCGCGCGGCAGGGCAACCCGTCTTGGCACGAGACGGGAGACACGTGAGCGTGTCTTAGACCACACATTCTCCTCCCCTAAACAAAAGACAACCTCATGGTACAATGTTGCACAGGCGCGCAACACATCTCCCATAGCGGGTACGGTACCCGCCCTAGCACTCGCGCTCGCGATTCCGATTCCTTCGCAGCCGGCGAGCGCGTCCGCCGCCGCAGGTCCACGGCGGGCGCCGCGGTTGGCGGGTTCTGGTACGTCGGCCTGACGCACGGATCCCCCGGCGTCTGCACGGCCGGCCGCGCGGCTGGCAAGTCGGGTACGTCGGCCTGACCGTGCCCACCTCCTCCGGCGTCTGCACAGTCACCAGATAAGACCGGCGAATCATCAGCCAGCGATTCAGCAGGCGGATCAGCCGGCCGCACGCGCCTTTCCCGGTCCAAGCCGGGTGCGAGCTAGTCCAGCGAGTCAAGCCGCTAGCGTGGACCAGCGTCCACCGTCCAGCCGGTAACGCCGACGGGTCCACCAGCTCGGTTGATCCTGTGACAGGAGCAGAAAAAACGGTCTCTACCTTCTGGAACCGCATGACACGGTACCTCACCCATTCACCGATCTTGAATGCACCGACAGAGTGTACGGTTCCTCCTGTCCAAACAGGATACGCCTGCAGTCTGATGATCTGCTCCTCTCTGGTTCTTCCACAGATGACGAACATCGTTCAGGTAGGACTGGACTCCCTGTCCCAGGCCCTGGAAGCAGAGTTTCCATGACTTTTTCTGGAAAGCACTGGGGAAGCGACTATTAGACCGTTACGGACACCTCCACGTTAACGGTAACAGGCCACTGGCGATCACAATGGCAGTTCAAGTCCCTCGCCTCCTCATGCAGACTCAGTTGGATGATTTGCTGCCTTGAGGTCCAACACGAGAATGACGCTGCCGTTCAACTGATTGAGCATCTCCTCCATTCTGGGATCGGAATAGCCACTTCATTCTCAATTCGCCTCATTGACTTCCTCAAGTCACGCATAGACGTACTTTCCGTTACGCTTTACGTGGACGGGACGATGGGCGAATCCAGGCTGACTTCTATGCGCTCGATGAACACCTTGCTCTTCAAAAGCTCCATTCAGGTGTGCGCCAACCTCTCTCGCAGTGACGAACGGGGCAGGGACCGTAGGCTTCTGCTGGACCCGGGCACGGCTCCCTCCTTCAACTTACGGCCTGTTGGACCAACACCTTGATGCAGGGCAGCAAGGTCCTTCAACTTCATCAGGTGATCAACTACAGCACACACCGTATTGCCATGCACGACAGAAACCTGGAGCGCGCTTCTGCAAGTCACGGCCTTAGCAGCGCCACCGTCCCCCACGACATACCAGTGGGGCAGGAACAGTCAGGCCTCGTTGACTCAACATCACACTTTTAGCACGCCCGGCAACGGGAGCTCAGTACCGCGTACGCCTGGAGCCTAACTCCGGCTGCGCTGCAGCGGTAAGTGACCAAAATGATCCGTACTGCTCCCATGGCAAAATAGAGACACCTGATCCACTGTCTACCAGGAATCGTAGCCACTTGCCTGCAACCTTCAGCTGGATGTGCGGGTGAACGTCTTCGCCTGCTGCCTCGGCTCCGATCGACAGCACTTGGAGTTGGCGACCGGCTTCCCTGCCAGTCTTCTTCCCCTTCGCCGGACAGGCATCGTTTGAAAATGGCCGACCTGGTGACACGTCCATGACAGACTGCATGTCGAAGCTTGGGGCACTGTTCTCATTGCCCAATGCTCCCTTCCCTCCCACATCCAAAAACAGCTTCCCATCCGCCCACCCACGGGGCTTATCTTGCTTCCTCCAACCGAGCCGTACCACGTGTGGTGGGAGCTTGCGCCTGGTAGGCCGTTTGCTGCAACTTCAATGGGTGCCGGCTGGACCCTTCCGGCTGGGTAGCAGACGTTTCATGGTCGCTGTTCGCTCACACGCCTGGTCCTCTGCAAGAGCAATGGCCTCAAACGAGACAGAGTCAGTTCATCTTCCCTGGCACAGGCGTTCACGCAGACGGGCAACGAGCACCCTTCCAGAAACTGATCCCGGCATCATTTTCGTCTTCCAGCGGCGCCGGAACGCACACCTCTGGCTTACACTGCGTAAATTTGCCAAAAAAGTACGAACGGGTGCCTCATGCCCCTGGGGTGCATTTACGAAACGAACCCTTCTCTGTGTTACATTCAGCTTTCTTTCTCAAACAAACGACCCAAAATTGCAATGGTGGGCAATCAACCAATGGCGTCGTTGCTGCATGCTTCCCTCCGCTTAGGGCTGCCCCGCCCTGACCTGGGGTCCCTGACGGGCACTCGGCCCGAAACAGTCGTCTGGCCTCCTGACCGACACAAATGGAGCAGCAGTGCCTGACCGCCTCTGCTCTTCCCCAGTCAGACCAATCCAAATGGCTATGGCCCATACACTTGAAAGTCAGCAACCACGCAGACCAGGACATCCACAGGCCTGCCCGGGGCAGCAACAATGGAGCTGGCGACGAAATCCCTCCATCTTAAATGGCCCGGAACTTTACCTTTGACGCAGGACAAATCTTGTATATCCTAGTCGCAAAATTGGTAAGTGTGCCACGTCAGCATTCAGCCCGCCGTCCAGCCACGTCAGCTCAGCCCGCCGTCAGCCAGCCAAAGTCAGAAGTTCCACTCTTACTTCATTTAACTTCAACACAGGTTTGATACAGACAATGGCAAACAACTCCGCTGCTTGCGGTCCCCGGCCAGCGACTCGCCCGGTTTCCGTCACACCCTAGCCTCCGCCTGCTCGTTTCGCCACGGCCGCTCGAACCGCGGCCCTGCCTGGGCCGCTGTGCCGCCCGAGCACGGCCGGCAGGCCGCTAGCTCCGCCGAGGCACGACCCGGCGCGGCAGGGCAACCCGTCTTGGCACGAGACGGGAGACACGTGAGCGTGTCTAGACACTACAGTTACAAAGATGAATAATTCAGAATGACAGGTATGGCAAGGGCCATACCCACTTCTTGGAGCTGGAGTTAGCAAACTGCCATAACAACTTTGGAAACATCAACACCAATTTACCAATTTGGAATCAGCTAGGTATACCAACTTCAAACACTTTGTATAAGCTCAAGACCCAGAACAGTTGATATCAATTGCACCGCAGAGCAGCGCGAACATTTTGAGTATTGGGACCCAGATATTCTCATTCATTAAATTTCTCATTAATTATCATATTTGTTCTTCTTCTCATATTTCTCATCTTAGTATTTTCATTCATTCTCATTAATCATTAATTTTCATCAATGCGTCGCATTGCGTAAGATGCGAAGCTCTAAAAATGTTATTGTGCGTTTTATAGTTCTGTAAAAAGGTGTTTATACAATAAACTCTTATGCCCAGATATATAAGAAAGTAGCAACATAACACTTACCTAAATGCGCCGACTTAAACGAGACAGTTCACCTTGTCGATGGGGTTTTGAGTTGAGATAGCCAAGATGTTCCCCATATTTGAAAATGACTCGAGAAACTTTCACATCTTCATAGAAACCCCTTATTTAATTCATATTCAATCCTAAAAGTCGCGGACTGGGATGGTAGGAACTCCAATCGCTGATTGGCTGATTTTGACTGATTTGACGTACGATTATGACGCACAGATGACGTAAGACTTTGGGAAAGTGTTTGGATACACAATTAAACAGATAGTGCTGGACAAGAACACTATTTTAGTACCTCATTCTTTGTATTGCAAGAATGAACTTAGTGAGGTATTTATCGTGATTGTGGTGTTGAAATCGTCTATAAAACATTTTTCTTAGCAACATTGTCATTATGTAGCGTATGTGTAGCGCTGCACAGTGGGGCCTTTTCCCGATTAGCCGGAATTAATTAATGACGGCCAAGCTGTATCCGACAATTAAAAGCAGCTGCGGAAGTATCGGAAGAAAGAACAATTGCGCATGTTTTGAGAGCAAAAGTAAAAAATAAAAATTAGGGGGTTCGAAAATGGGGCACCCCCTCTGCTGAGCCAATATTTTCGAAATTTTGGGAAAACACGCGCAATTCAGTTTTAGGATAAATCACAAAATTTCAAGACGCTAGGCGTAACGGTTTAGAAGCAGCAAGCGACAGGAAAACCAAAACCTGGAGTTCTGCCCCGCAAGGTGAATAGGCCTTAAACCGCTGCACCTGTATTGACCTTCATTAAAACCATCATCAAACTCAGGAATTGCTGTAGCAGTCAAAGGGGCGAGAAGGGGCGCAGTTATCTGGGTCGGGACAGCATAATAGAACATTCTAGGCGACATACGCTCTGGCATGTGTCTCTTGAAGCGTCACATCACCGTCAAGATCTTAATTATAAACGTTACATTTATATGATTACATGTTATTTTGCCATCGCGCTATCCGTCACGAATTCATGGGCTCTTCGATCACCAACTTGTTATCCATAATGCCTAAATAACAAGGTTACAGCAGATAACCTATGCCAGCTCTCGTAAATTCAGATAGGATATCTCTTTGGTTCTCGGGCACTTGCAGTTTAGGGAGAAACATCTCAACCTTCAAATTTTCAATTCGGCAGGCTACGGGGCGAAAGGCCCCACTGTGCGCTGGCTGAACGTTCCAGTATCGCTTACGTATTGTTGAATTTGGTCTGTCCCCACTCCCCGACCCCGTCTCGTACCAGTACGTGCGTGTCGCTGTTTGATTGGCCGCCCGCAGCCGCCCGCTGAGTGATAGGAGCGGGCCGGCGAGACCGGAGCGCCAGTGACCTCTAGACTGTGCATGACCTTGTGACACAGAATCCAGACGGACGCCCCAGAGCACGGATAGTGAGCGACGGTGGTAGACACTTCACACTACACAATAGAGATTCTTAGCGAAATATAAAAGTGACGATGGTCCTCTTAGAGCAAGTACTGAGATGGTTCTCAAAGCTTTGTATTTTCCGGCATCTTCAACAAGTAGGTACTTGGGCAAGTACTGTCTTGTATGCGCCACGATCCCTCGCTAAATCGAGGACGTTATGAAAGACATTGCGTGCTTCGAAGCCAGCTGATTTCGCATTATTCTGAGGAAAAATGCGAATTTGAACCCAATAACTGACATTATAATTTGTTTTTTACGTGTAAATATATGTATTTGTATGGCTTACTAGTAACATGATAATTCATTCTAGCTTCTCCCAATTATTTCTTAGTTTCTTGTTTTTTTTAATTGAACTGTTTTATTTAACGGCACGATTTTTAACCCGCAAATAAAATACTTTGCAGTTAGATTGCGCCACGGAGCGGCGCGAAATTTTGAATTGTAATCCCTGGACAGTGGACAACTGCATTATTACTGTTGAATGCCCAGGTTCCCTTTTTGACCGTCTAAGGGCCCCTCCGACCTTTTCAACGGTCACCGCCCTTCCGACCTGTTCAGTGTTCAGGAAATCATCTGGGATCCGCGATAGGATTTTTTTTGCTGCTTTTGACTGTGTATAGCAGGATTTTAACTGCTGCAAAGGCAATTTTTACGAAAATTTATCTTTCCCCGAATTTTTAAACTTTCCCAGTTTTCTCCTAAGATCATTGTTTTTCACGTTAAGAGCAGGAAACGTGCGGGGGCCATGCTCGTATTGAATCCCCCCCCCAGATTCATACGGGGGAATTTGCCCCTGATGCCCCCCACTGGATCCGCCAGTGGAGCCTTAGCACAATTCACAATTTAGAAATCCAAAAACTATACAGGCAATACTTTTAAAACCGCTTGCACTATCAGTAAAACAGCTTTTTCCTGGAAATCTTTAAATTTACACACAAATGGTGTCCGTGCCGAATGGATACAACATATTCTGGAGCGCGCCTCCGGTGCCAGGGGGCATGGCCCCACGCCTACATGGCCCCCTTAAATAGGCCACTGCTTACCACTAGAAGGAACAATGTTAATATCAGAGTATCGATACAAATTTGCAAGCATATCGTTAGCGCCGGCCAATTTCGACAAAACAGCTCGATAGCGCTGATAGCAGCCATGTCGAACAAAGTATCAATGGCCATTTTGCTTTTCGACAGTTTGCTTACATTGTTTGTATGTATCGTTTGTCTTAGGTGCGCCTTTTTACATCGTATTTTCTCTAATTATAGTTGCAATCGTTTTATTGATTTTGTAACACAAATAAGCAAAAATACTTTAAGTGAAAATTCAACTTAAGTGCTCCAATGTGAATTTTATCGTATATTCAGCAATCAAACCAATAGCTTCTTGTCGTTTTTTTACATTTCAAACCAGTAGATACGCTTCCCTTTAGAGGGAGTGTGTATACTCTTTTGGAATGTCAAATATATTTGTAATACGGTAAGAAGCTATTAAATTGATTATTAAATACGAGTAAATTCACGTCTGGAGCCCCATGAGTTGAATTTGTCCTTAAATTCTGCTTTGCATATGATTTTGTCTTGATATGCATAACGATCTTCTCTATAAATAGACAAAGAAGATGTCATCTAGAATGGCACACCTAGGACAATAAACTTCCCATACCAACAATTTAAAATGGCAACCGACTGCTGAAGCTCTGTTCGGCAGCTACTATCAGCGCGCACGAGCTATGTTCTATTGGCCTGCACTAACGATATATACTAGCAGAGTAATCGTTAGGGCAGTGCTTCTTGTTGTAAAAGCCTCTCTGGCGAATACCGATAATTGTGTGATTCCGTGCTGATCTTGGCGAATTTTGCATATCTCAGCAACTAGAGTGTATCTGGAGAAATGAAGTACCTCGTGTCTTTATCTGCATTATGTCGAGAGTTATTGGCAAGCAAGTGTTGGTGGTCATAAAATTGACCCTGGCCTTAGGTCACCGATATAATAAATCAGAGATATAAAAATTGTAGTTATTTATGATCTTACCAGCTGGGGTGCCCGGCGTTGTCCGGGCAATCTTGTATAAAAATCCACAATTCCGACCTACCAGCCCATCCCGTTCCAGACGAGTAATATCACGAGACAAACACAGGCCACAGCCTCCGTCAGACAATTAAATTCAGACCGACACAGCCCAGGCCGTCAGACAGATTCAACCGACACAGCCGCGAAGTTCAACCGAACAACACAGCCAGCCGTTCCCAGACAAGAATCAGAACCCACCACACAGCCAGCCACTTTCAGGAGATACACTAAGTCTTAGCACGTGGGGTACGGCAGGATATTCAGACCGAGCACAGCCCAGCCAGCAGACCGACACAGTGTACCAAGGCCCAGTCCAGAACATAATGCCAGACACACCACAGCCAGCTCATCAGACAGAATGCAGACACACACAGCCAGCCCGTCAGACAGAGATCAGACCGACACAGCCGAGCCCCTGTTCAGACATAAAATCAGAACACACACAGCCAAGCCCCGTCAGACGACCACAGAAATCAGACCGACACAGCCAGCCCGTCAGACATAAATCAGACACCACATACACATGGAAACAGACCACGTTGGCAAACTAGCCAACTCCAGTACACCAGACACGGTCAGCCCCACAGTATCCAGATACTATACTCCATGACTTCGACACGACACCATAGCTCAAGCCAGTCAGACAGGATCAAAGACCGGACACAGCCAGCCCATCAGAGGAACACTAGTAGAAATCAAGCATACACTACAACAGCTTCAGGACAACCCGATATCATAGCACACAGAAACATGACACACACAGGACCCTCAGTGAACAACGACCTGACGTGGTTTCACGACTTAATCATTACATGCCCACGAACCTAGCAGCACAGCCAGCCCTCGGTCAGACAGAATACTCAGAAGCACTCTCTTTCGTCACTAGCCGCAGGACACGAGTAAACAAAACGAGCAGAATGGCTTCAGGCCGCACACCACTTGAGTTGAAAGACGTTCCCGCGAACCACAACAAGGCTCAGGGAATTAGAAAGCCAGCCTCAAGTCAGTACAGTAGATCAGACACAGCCAGCAGCGGCGAGGGGTCACAAGAAACAATAAAGGCGATGTGAAATTCGAGATAGGTCCACAAAGCCAGCACCACGCAAGACAGAATCAGACTACACACAAGCACATGGACCGCCTGTCAGAACAGAATCATAGTACCGACATGAACAGCCACACCGGTCATGACCGGAATCCAGAACCGGGACACAGCCAGGCCGACAATTCCATCCCCGGGCAGACGCAGGGGGATCAGGAGCCGAGCACAGAGCACAGCCGCGTCGACAGACAGAATCCACGACCGACACAGAGAGCCAGTCCCCAGTCAGACAGAATCAGACACATGGCACAGCCAGCCCAGTGAGCCAGTTCCGCAGGGGAGTGAGAGGTTTAAATCGAGACCTTAACCTTACCGGGTTACATTTGATTTATTTGATTGACAAAGTAAAATGTGTTCAGGCGCCACGGGCTGCTGATGGGAGCACTCTTGGGCGGATGTATCCATTGACTGCCTTAGTGCCTATTCCTGATATCCCAGGCAAGAGGACCAGTCCTGAATAGACGCTCAATGAGCCAAGAGGCCCGGCCGAAACTTCGCCATAGGTGGGAGGGGGGGGGCTTGAGAGACAAAACTGAGAACGTTGGACACATGGTGGGGGCCCAAGATTAAACTCCCCCCTTCTCACATCGAAAACGAAAAGGGGTAAAAAAGACGCGGAAAAAACGATTCGGGAAAGCTCAGTCAACGATGGTAACGACGTTCGATAGTGTACGTGAGAATATGTTTAGCTAAGTTTGAAGTATTGAAGCGGTCAGTACAGGTTCATTAACATAGGTCAAATTTCACAGTTTTTTCTTTGCTTCGAACAACCCCGTATGTCTCGTGAACTATGATAGATAGGAACAATCGGAAATAGCAATATAAAGCTCATTAAAAATGTCATCTGATTGGGTGTCCTCAAAATTCAGCACAAATCAATATTTAAGGCTCCAGAGTTCATCGAAGGTAAAAAATGCAGTTTTTGGTAGAATTTGTTTTCCCGAATAAATTTTTATATAAAAAGGATAGAGCAATTATTTTAACACCATCGTTTTTGTCTCGTCTAGACGCTTTGAAAAATATACATGGTAATTTGGTAACGTTATTTTAAAAATTTGACCGCAGGTCAAGGTCATTTGGTGACCCAGATAGGTCATGGTAAAAATATTTTATATTTTTTTGTCCAAAACCTTCCTCTCATTATGCTGATTTAGAAATTATATGGGTTTTGTATCCATAACCAAGGGTTTTCTATTCCAAAACGGTCAAACGGTTTTCCATTTGCCCTTTATTATGTAGATAGAACTATCGAATGAGATGACATCCTGCAAGTTTGGAACCAATCACTTAAACCCGCGAGTTACTGGGGGGCNCGCCAAGTCAGTGGAGATACGTGAAGTCGCAAGCAAATCCAGCTGATCTGGCTTCTCGTGGCCTAAGTGTGCCACGACAGCGCTGGAGACGGGTTCAGCACCTCGCCACGCTCTTCTGGACCCGCTGGAGACAGGAGCTTCTTCCGACGCTGTAGGAGCGGAAGAAGTGGATCGACAAAGAGCCGAATCTCGAAGAGGGCGACGTCGTCCTGGTCATGGACAACAACGCCCCAAGGAGCAATGGCCGCTGGGGCGTATTCATCAAGACGTACCCGAGTGCAGGACAAACACTCGTGGCGCAAGCGCAAGTGCAGATCGGGAAGGTGGTGGGAAGTACGACAGGCCCGTACACTGTCTGATAGCACTGCTGAGAGACAGGGAGTCCCTGTCAGGGAGTCTCGAGTGATGGGTACCCATAGTGCAAAAGTGCTACTGTGAAAAGGTGACGAGTAGCCAAAGTGTAAAAGTGCTGATGTGAAAATTTGTATCAAATTTTAGGGAGCCATGTGTCCGCGGATCTCCACTGGCAGCGTTTTAGCTGCGGCGCGCAGACGCCTTCTTTATTCGCTATCCTTGATAGAAGAGACGTACTCGTTTGTTGACAGGCACGCCCTCGCTTCCACACAGCATTATTCGATTTGGCAGCCAGCCAGCAGGCGCGCTGACGATGTAAGAATTTATGTTTATTTGGTTTAATTAGTATATGTATTCGATTGACCCATTTAATATCTTCCAGCATTGTTTAATGTAACATTTAACCTTACCCACAGGCATAGATGGTCGCTAGAAGTGACCATTACGATATATGATGTGAATGGATGACGGATGTTTCTATGTTCCCCAGTTTCTACTGACATTGTCAACGGCATGACAAGCGCACTGTGAGAGATATGAGATAAATCCAATACAGACTCCTTAGACATGTACCCTCTAGTGTTATTTACTACAAAAAGCCTGTCTTTTGATTGGCCGCCCGCGGCGCAGCCGCCCGCTGAGTGATAGGAGCCGACTTGCGAGACCGGTACGCCAGTGACGTGTAGACCGTGCATGACCTTGTGACACATAATCCAGACGGACGTCCCCAGAGCACGGACAGTGAGCGACGATAGCGGACACTTCACTTTCATAGTGAGAAATATAATAGTGACGAATACCTACTTAAAGCAGTACTGTGATGGTTTTCAAAAGTTGTATTTTCCAGCATCTTCAACAAGTACTTGGGCAAGTACCACCATGTATACGACACGATCCCTCCACTAAATCGATGACGTTGCGTGCTTTTCTCACCAGCTGATTTCGCATTTACTTTGCGGAAAAAATATGAATTATCACCAAATAATTGACATTTTAATTTGCTTCATGGCGTGTCAAACAGCGTCGTTAACGACCGGGAGCAAGTATAACTCCTGACCCAATAGACGGCACTTTACTACAGATATAGTTTTCCTACTTTAAAGGGAATAGTTCACCTTTAACATTAGGTTTTGAGTTGAGTAGCCAAGTTGTGGCGCATGCTCGAAAATGACTTGTGGACGCTTCACATTTTTCCAAGAAACCTCTTTAATTATTTATATTCAGTCTAAAAGTCGGCGACGGGTATTACCCGGTAACTTCCAATCGGCTGATTTGGCTGATTTTGGCTGAGCTGAACGTTATATTATGACGCACAGATGGACGTAAGACTTGGGGAAAGTGTAGTGCTGGACAAACCATACTGTTTCAGTACTCATTTTTTTGCAAGAATGAACTTTGTCAGGTAATGCTATGATAGTGATTTGATGTTTAAATCTTCTATAAAACATTTTTATAAACAACGTTCTGTAGCGTTATGCGTAGCGTTCAGCGCGTGGCTGACGTTCCAGCTCGCGACAATGGATTGATCTTCCCTTCCCCACTCACCAACCCCACCTCGCACCAGTACGCGCGTGCCGCTGTTTGATTGGCGCCGCGGCGCAGCCGCCCGAGCATGACCCTTGTGGACACATAATCCAGCAAGCCGCCCCAGGAGCACGGACAGTGAGCGACGATGCGGGACACTACACTTTCAAGTTAAATATAATTTAGTGGGAAACGGAATTTTTAAAACCCCCCCTACCTTAAAGCAGTACTGTGATGGTTTTCAAAGCGTTGTATTTTTCCGTGCATCTTCAAACAAGTACATTGGGCAATACCAACCATGTTACGACACGATCCCTTACTAAATCAATGACGTTGGCGTGCGTGTCTCAGCCAGCTGATTTCGCATTACTTTGAGGAAAAAAATATGAATTATCACCAAATAATTGACATTTCAATTGCTTCGCGTAAATATAGTTTCTTTGACTTACAGAATATGATACTTAATTCTTGCTCTCTTTCATCACTTCTGAACTTTTTCTCCGTTTTTTTCAAGGTGGACTATTCCCTTTTAAGTTAAACTTCGACTAGATTCATAATAATATGTATGAGTTGTAATGCAGCTGCACAAAGTTATCTGACAAATAAACATGAGAATTTGACAACATTTGAGTGACTAAAAATGGGTCGCCAAATTAATGCTCCGTCAAGTGAGGTATCATACAGCTCGTTTCACATTGTTATGCCACGGATTTGGCATTAAACGTTAAAACGCGGGCACAGTTTTGAACGGAATGCAATGGGACTTAGATCAAGATGTTGCTTCGGGTATCTGCTTTGTGGGGCCACAGAACATATTTGAACTCAAATAACTTTTGATTTATCGAATGAAATATGCAGCTAGGTCCCGCTCAGAGACCGGTTTTCAGCGGAATAACACGTAAAACTAGAAGGAACATGTCGGATATAACACAAAAAAGCGGGCACAGCTTCAAAGATAGAACCGTGAAAGCAGCACGGTTGGATTCAAAATTGTTTTTTTCTCTCTCCGTTTAAGGCGTCTTACTGGTTGTACAATCAACTGAAAACTGACTTAAGCGGTCGAATTCCCTATGGCGGCGGTCCCGTCCGGGCGGTCGGCCGCGTCGCTAAGACCGCGTTTGACCCTATGTTTCCCGCGTAAATATAGGTTCTTACTTACTAGTAATATGATACTTAATTTCTTGCTTCTCTTCATCATTTCTGAGCTTTTTCTCTCTTTTTCAAGGTGAACCCTTTAATGGTGCAGGATCAGAAACATCTACTGTGAGGCGCGCCCGCTGCGTCGTCTGCTGCCGCGTGTAGTGCGATAAATTCGTTTATGATAGTTGGTTCTTTGAAAAGTAACAGTCGAAAAATAGGGTCCCAAGCGGTCTACCGTTTACAACTTGGTGACTTTTAGTCTATTCTCAAAGCCCTTCAAGATGACAAGGTAAACGACACAACAAACTACACACCACGCCTAGTTAAGTGTGTTCCGGCACAGTATCGGGCCGGCGGTTCCTGGGTTCGTCTGACGGCTCGCTCCCCTCGCATTCCGCGGTCCCCGGGTCATTCCCCGGTCAGTGACTCTCAAACTGAACTGCCCTTCCTCGGTCGGGACAGGTAGCGCCACCACCACAGGGGGTAGATACTTTCAAGAGAGACTGTACAGACGAGGTGGTCATTACGTCTGTGCAGAGAGGTCCACAGCAGTATACTCAAGGGCGATACTGCCTTGTACAGACATGGTGGTCATCACGTCTGTGCAGAGACCCACAGCAGCACAATGAAGGACGACACTGTCCTGTACAGACGGCCGGGGAGCAGGCGCCAGACAGGGGGTAAAGGGGGCACGTGCCCCCCATTGGACCAACTTTTTACAATAAAAATTTCTTCGACGTCCCTTTTTGCGACTTTTTGCGGGTCCTGCAAAATATAGCGGCCTAAATCCGGGGAGATTTTGATTTTCGCTCTATAGTTTCGGGGGCCCTTTGCTGATGGGCCCTTGGGGGTGACGAGCCCACCCCCCTTGTCGAAGGTCTGGCTGCGCCCCTGACAGACGGGACGGTCAGCACGTCCGTGCAGAGAGGTATATAGCAGCACACTGAAGGACGACACTAATGACGACACAAATAAGTCGCAGGACTCATTTAGGCCAAATTACAAATTTGTACTACGCTTAAAGCATGCTTAAACTGCCATTTTGTTGTACGTAGTGGACTGAATTTGCTTTAAAGGTTCTTTTAAAACATTATGGCAATGTTTCTGAACAAACAATATAGAGGATTGCCGTTTACAAATGTCAAATGTAATGTCTGTTTTTGCGTTTTGGGGTTCAAAACAGCTTTTACAAACTCAGAATTTTGAATAGGTACGTTTTTTATTTGTAAAATGTTGCTTTATACTCAGAATTGATCACCTCATCTTTTCCGCATCATCCGTTTGTGAATTTCCAGCTTTTGTTTTTTACGACTCACCATATCATCTATCCTTGTAACGTGCATTTTCAATTTTTATCCGTTTTGTTTGTCCCTTTTAACGGATTGGAAGGGAGCCCTGTCAACGCTCGGGAAAAGGCCCCTTTCGAGTCGCCACCTCCCCCTGGACGAAAGTATAGATACGGGTCTGGCAGAATCCCCCCGCTTCCATCCCAGATGTTCTCAGTCACTTGAATACGAGGATTACAAATTAAATATCGAATTTAATGAACACATTAAATTGAATACTGCTTGAATATCACCGAAAATCTTTAAAACCTCATGCTTTATGAATGGTTTGTTTTATCACACAATTTCAATGAAAATGGTATATATATTTGGGAGAAAACGACGTTTTAGTGACGTCATGTCATGTTATTTTTATTGGAAAATTTTTACATGTTTGAAAAATTGTAGAACTTCTAAATTTTTGAGCGAAAAGCAAATGCAAATAAGAAAAATGGAGAAACTAGTATTATTTTTAAAATGTTTATCTCAGACCTCCCTTAATTTGAGATTATTTTCCCTAATCCTTCCTAAAAAAACTTATGTGTGGTACAACACAGTGAACTGTTTTCGTTATGTGGGCCCCCATTGACTACGAGGGACCACTGATCCCCCCCCCTGGACGAAATCCTGGCTACGCCCCCGACCAACTGTCAATAAACACAAAACAGCCTTTCATGATGAACAAGCAAGAATGCGGATGTCTAATATTGATGTTAGATACAAGGTAAAAGGTGAAATGAGGCTATCAGTCCATCAGGTTAAAGGTTAACCCGCGCCCGACTGGGCCTCTGCATTTGCATTTCCTTCGCCTGACTGGGGGGGGGGTGTTTGAACACCCCCTCCCCCTCTAACTCGGCTCCCATGGCACTTAGACCAAAATAAAAGACACTGTTCGAACCGTTATCAAAAATCATTTTGAAACTATTTCGGACTTTTTTTCGCTCACTTCAAAACTCAGGTCACTAGAGGTCATCGAAGGTCAAATTTTCAAGTTTTAGACATCGTTCCAGAAACCCCAAAATATCTCGAAACATGCATCTAGAAAGAAATGTTTAATAATACAATCGCTAGGCAATTAAATTTAAATTAGCACCCAGTCCCAAAATTGACCTCAGGTCAATAGTTTAGCTTCTAGAGGTCTTAAGTCAAAGAAGCTATCTTGGCAAAAAATATTTTCGTAAATTACTCTTACCTAACAAAATAACGCCATACGTTTACGCCATCGTTTTGTTCTCGTCCAAAGCGCTTTGAAATATGTCAATTACATTGTTAGGTCAACTTTAACAAATGACCTCAGTCAAGTTTCAAGTGGTGACCCAAGTAGGCATAGTTGCAGATCAGTAATGTGTCTTGACAACGACAAACACACTGTGAAAGTGCGTTCTCTATCTTCATCAGACCAGAGTTATTGACGAAAAGTGTTGGTGACCTCGATGACCTCAGATCCCCGTTTATTTCCCTTGAGCAAAAACTGGCACTTGGATCATAACATAATACAATGATAACATCAATACAGAAGAAATGGACGATATTCGTCGATCACAAGAAAGCATTTGTTATTTCCCATTGACTTATAATGGGTAATCGCAAGAATTGGACCCGACCTAAGGTCAACGATACCAAAAAAATCAAAAAACATACATTTATAGATACTAATCTTATGTATCCAGAAAGTTTTATATCAATCCCTTAAAAACGTAGTTATGCACGAACGCAAACTTTTTGTTAGGAGGCGCATGTTGACCGACGCTTGTGACCTGACGCTGACCTGAACGAAACTGAATTTTTCGTAAAATGTCCGGCGAAAGAATCAGTGAATAGTTATGCCAATTTGCGGAGCTACGCACGCCGTTTTTTCGTTATCTTAATAAAACATGAGGGGGGTGTTCAAACACCCCCCCCCCCAGTGGGGCGCGGGTTAACAGGGATCTAGAGTTAATGCAAATGTATTTCTCTAATGTTAAGTAATGTGTTGCATTTTCATTCACGACTCTAGCTCGATTATAATTTAATCTCTGCACATTCACGATTTGGATGACATCCGGGACATCAACATGACCTCAGAGGTCACCTAATAACCCAGGAGCTAAAAATTGTTTTTCAACGGCTTTCACTTATCAAAACGACTTCCCCTCATCGATCTTTTTTTATCAAAGCTCTATTTCAATAGGAGTGAAACACCAAGGGGTCGTCCCCCATCCCCTCCTCCCGTGCACGGTCACGTAGGCATCGAAGCCTGCACTGGTGAGGGTTAACTGTGGTGATCTTGCATGCATGTAATTGTAACTGAGTGATCATCACAACACAAACAAGTCACCGGCCCAGAGTGCACTCATTCCGGACCATGAGGAGCCCCTGGCCCTGAGTCACATCGACATCCGTGAGGCAGCAGTACCGGCACCGTCAGGCGCTCACGGGCGGCGATCGTTCCGTGGAGCGAGCCTGCCCAACTCTGCCGATGGCGCCGCCTCCACAGCACGAGTCAGTCATTACGGGGATCGTACAGGACTCATACAGGGCTGATACGGGCTCTTACGGGCTCATAAATGTAGCGGGCGCGAACACCACTCTATCGGCAATCACGAGCTGGAGCAATCCATCCCGCCAGACCGTGTCATTTCGACGGCGTCTCGAGAGGCATATCCGTGGCGTACGAGCCTGGTGAAACTTCACGGCACCGTTCGTCCGCTGCATATAACGTTCCGGGGGCCCAGACGTTGCAGACATTGACTGGGACCGGCAGTGGAGGACAAGACCCGACTTGGACTCGCGAGCCTCACCATGAGAGTGCAACTTAGCATCCTGCTCTTCGTCGGACTGTTTGTCGGTAAGATATCTTGTGCCGTCGCTGTTATGTCACGATGTGCATTGTGTAACCACAACTGAGGCTTTGCATTCTTTCTAGTCCTCATTCTGTGGCAGGGGGATAGGCAATCTTTATTATATCAGGAATGTGTATTATAACAGGTATCTGGATTATTTAATGTTTCATTTGCAAAGCTATTCATCCTGCAGTGACCCATATAGCTAGTATATTATAGAGTTAAAAGATGTTTAGAAAAAATCGACAGTATAAAAACACTACGCAATACAGCCAACAGCGAATACGTAATATGTATTGGACTCGGCTAGCAACTTATGACTGTGTGTTTGGACATTTATTATGTATTTTTGGCTGACAGTGATCGCTAAAAACACGTAGTTTGAATCGTAGTTTGGAAATGAATGAATGTAAAACCTAATGTATCTTTAGCCACATGAATTACTTGTTTGTAGTCGCAGCTGCGTTATGGCTCTTAATAACGTGTTTGCTTGTATCTTTCAATCCTTTAAAGAAGTGTGCGACTCTTTTTCAATGTCAAATATATTTTTTCGGTTAAGAACTATTGGTTTGATCAATGTTTATTGATAAAAATTCACGTCTGGAGCCCCTTTAGTTGAATTTTTACTTATATTCTGTATTGCATTTTCTTTGTTTCAAAACTCATAAGCGATCGCCACTATAAACAGAGTAACGAAGATTATACCTACAATGGCCGCACAGCCGCCCGTCGCGCCGCTGCGCTCGTCCGCCCTCCGGCCGCCCGTCAGCCAAAAAATCCTGATTGAAGGAAATCCCCAAAAAACTATAAATGGCGCACCAAAGACAATAAACAACCCCATACGAACAATGTGTGGGTTTGTTTAAAGTTATCAAGGCTCTGTTCGGCAGCTGCTATTAGTGCTCACGAGTTGTTTTCAATTGGCCAGCGCTAACAATATATGCCAGCGTTGTAGTTTAAGGGCAATGATTCTAGTAGCGAAAGCTCTCTGGCGAATATCAATAATTTTGTTCCGCCGGAATGATCTTGGCGAATTTGGAATATATCAGCAACCATAGTGAATCTGGGGAAATGAAGTACATGGCTAAACTCAGAAAAATCTGCTACAGATTTGTGTCAACATCTCCACATGACCAATGTCAGTACTCAGTAGGCACACTCCCTTTAAATAGCCGTCGATTCCTGGAATAGGCTTCCGCCAGTGCCGAGTGCGACGCCAACTGATGGGAAATTATTTTACAGGCAGTCGGTGTTTCTGGCTAAAGTTAAATGTTCGTAGGTACATACAACTGTATGTAAACTACAACAGAGACTATCATGGGTGCCCAAGCCCCAAGCCCAGCCCAGCCGAAGCCCATGAACACCAAGCCCAGACCCAAACCAGACCCATTCAATAACATAATATTGATACCCATTACCCATGCCCATTGGGGCCCATTCAGTTACGGCAGATAATTATTTTTACAAAATTTGTAACCATTACCTTAGTATGTTGAGTTTCATGCTATTAACGATAAATCATATCAGGCACCTGTGTGTTGCTGTTGATTTGGACTTATCGGACACTTTGCGGTCAACATTATCATATTGGATCAGACTATGGATCAGACATGATTTTAAAAATCTTACTGCCCTATTACTTACCACGATTTATTGTTGTTATATAAATGCAAAAGTCTATTGTCTTAGTGTCCTATATCATTTTCAAAACATATTTACCTGGTTAAATATCTGTTTGTCAAATAAAAAAGAACGCTTAGCGACATTATTCCAAAATTGCCATACCCATGCCCTCCCAGTAACCATGAAAAATCAAAAAATGCATACCCAACCCAGACAATCGAAAGAATTGAGTGGACGCCCATGGGTGCACCCGACTCATGATAGTCCCTGCACTACGGCTTCCTGATTTAGGGTAGTCTCTTCTTTTTATTAAATATCTTGTACATCTTTGTATTTCCCTGGAAACTACAACTGTCAAAAATTGACCGGACCTAAGCATGCCGTAGTGAATGGTTCTAAAAACTTTGATTTTGCAGATTTGCACATTACGATTTTGTTTCAATTTTCGGGAGTTGTGTATTTCCATATCTAAACAAATTATGAGTGGATTATGTTTCCCAACTGGGCCTGTCCTGTGCGGCCAGGTCTGCTGTCGGTGAAGTATCCTGGCCGCTGTCCCAGCATTGACACGGAGGGGGTGAAGTGTCCCAACGTGCACGACGATTTATACAGCTCATTCCGGGTCCCTGGCAAGTGCAGCAAAGTCGTAAGATGTCACAACGGCTGCCCAGTCGCCAAGTATTGGTGCACAGGCTGCATGCCGTTCAACCGGTACACGAAGGTGAGTACACGATGTGCACACTGACGTCACTAGACTGAGACTCTGTTGGTACTCAAGTGCGACTTTGACGCCATAGTTTAGCAGCCCGGCACTGCGATCTTGCAGCGGTTTAAAGTTCAGCTACCGTATTGTCTGAATTTCGCCGTCTTGTGATCAATGTATAAACCAGCAACTAACTTAACCTTCGCCCCAATGGGGGGAGGGGTGTTTGAACACCCCCTCCTGTTTTATCAATATAACGAAAAAAGGGCGGCGCGTAGCCCCGCCAAATTTGACATAGCTAATTATAGATCCTTTCCGCACATTTTGCGAAAATTCAAATTTCGTATCGGGTTAGGTCAGGTCACCAGGTCAGGTCAAGTGACCCCTACAAAAAGTTTGCGGTCGTGCCATGACACAGTTTTCCCAACGGATCGATATCAACTCTTAGGATTACATCAAGTCATCAGTATCTAACAAATGTGTATTTCGGATTTTTCATATCGGTGACACTGGGTCGGGTCAATTTTGTGACCTCCCCCATTATAAGTCAATGGAGAAATATTCCAATGCCTTTTTTTGACGATATCAGTCCATTCTTTGGACAATGTTTATAAAAAAGGGGTATCTATGTATGATCCAAGTGCAGGTTTTGCTCAGGGGACCCTTAGGGGTCATCTGAGGTCAGCCGAGGCTCACCCACCTTTTCGTCATAACTTAAACATAAATGAAGATAGCGAAGTGTTACTTTCACCAGTGTTTTGTCTCGTCAAGACACATCTCCTGATTTGCAACATGACCTACTTGAGTCACCCTTTGACCTTGACCTGAGGTCATTTTTTTTAGTTGACCTATTATGATCAAAGTTAGCAAATTTCAAAGCGCCTTGACAAGAAAAACACGATGGCGTAAATAGTTTTGCATTATCTTTGTTAGGTAAGAAGTTATTTCCGAAAGTATATTTTGCAAAAAATCAGCATTTTTGGCTTTAATGACCTCTAGAACCTAAACTATTGAACTAATGTCAATTGTGAGGACAACCAGTGCGATTTCAAATTGTAATGGATAGCGATTGTATTGAACGTTTGTTTCTAGATAGCATAGCTTCCGAGATATCTGGGGGTTTCTGGAGCTATGTACTAAAACTGGAAAATTTGACCTTCGATGACCTCTGGTGACCTGAGTTTTGACGTAAGCAAAACAAAATCTGAAATAGTTTCGAAATGATTTTTGATAACGGATAGAACAGTTTTTGGTTTGTTTTTTGTCTACGTTCCATAGGAGCCGAATAAGAGGGGGGGTGTTCAAACACCCCCAGTCGGGCGAAGGAAATGCAGAGGCCCAGTGGGGCGCGGGTTAAAATAGGTTTCTCAATACATTCATGTTTTTAAGGCCACCAACTTACTGTGTTCCTATTTCCTATAGAACAATCGTCGCTTCTATTGGTAAATGTCTCGTTCATATACTTTGCATGTTCATTTTCCAGAATAAAATAGCATCTCATCCGAACTTAACCCGGCCGGGCCTTAGGTGCTTCGGCGCCTACCTTCCTCGGGCGGGGGTGTTTAGACACCCCACCTTCTAACTCGGCTCCTATGGGCCTAGAATAAAACTAAAAATACTGTTCGAGAGCTCGTCAAAAGGGATTCTGGAACTATTTCGTTGAAAATTTTGCTCAGGTCAATATTAGAGTCACCAGAGTCATCAAAGGTCAAAATTTTCTCAAATTTTCCAGATTTAAGCGACATATCTCCAGAATATTCCCCAAATAATCTGGAACTATGATGCTAGGAGTAATCATGTAAAGCAGCATTAGATAGCGCTATTTAAATTTGCTAATCGCATGTATGTCTCAAATTTTCATCTCAAGGTCAATAGTTTGGGATCCAGACGTCATCAAATGTCAAAAATGCCGTTTTTGGTAAAATAATGTTTTTCTGAATAGCTTTTTATCTAAAAATGAACACATAACTAAATTCACCTATCGTGTTCCTCTCGTCAAGAACGCTTTGAAACATATACATGATGACCGTCGTAAGGTCAACTTCAAAATTTTGACCTCAGGTCAAGGTCGTTTTGGTGACCCAGATAGGTCTGTTGCATATGGGGCGACGCGGACAGACGATACAAATACAAGTGGTGTAATCGCTTCGTCTCTATCTTCATTATATCATAATGTTATTGCAAATATTGTGATGACTCAGATGAACTCAGATGACCTTGTAGAGATTTTTAGAAACAATCGCACCTAGGTAATTACAGAATGGTAAAAAAACTGATTCTGAAAAATAGCCTGAATCCAATTTTGCATACTTTCAGAATAAGAAGCATCTTTGTTTATTTTTCCCATTCACTTATAATGGGAGGTCAGGAAATTGGATCCTGAACTTAAGCTCACCGATATCGAAATTCGAGATTATAACAAGTTTAGATAGTATGCTCTTATGAAACCCTGTAGTACGAAACAATTCCGCTAAAAACTGGGCTTTGGTGGAACCACAAACTTTTTTGGAGGTGGGGTCACTTCCCTAGCCCTGTGACCTGAATGACCTGACATTTGTCAAAAACTTTTTTGAAAGCCCTGGACAAAAGATGATCGAACAGGTACTGAAATTTGGCGCGCTACGCGCCGCGTTTTCGCCCGATATCTGGAAAACCTGAGGGAGGGTGTCTAAACAACCCCCGGGCCCGGGCGGGTTTAAAGAAAACAATTCACAACCACGTGCCTCTAAACATAGTCTTGATAGAGTTTATTTCCCCTCCCAGCGTTGTATGCACTACCGGAGACAAGTTGTGACCAGTGTGTCGATTAAAAGTGCTGCTGGCGCCACTCTGAGACCACCGACCCACGTCGTCACTTCACAGGTAAACACACATACCTCACTTCACAGGTAAGCGCACAGGCCTCATCTCACATGTAAACACAGAGGGTTCATCTTACAGGCCACATATCACAGGACTCATCTCACAGGTAAACACACAGGCTTCATCTCACAGGCCACATATCACATGCCTCATCTTACATGCCTCATCTCACAGGTAAACACACAGACCTTATCTCACAGGCCTCACCTCACAGGCCTCACCTCACAGACCTCATCTCACAGGCCTCACTTCACAGGAGGCAGGTGTAGGTGTGAACATCCAAATCAGCATCGCCAGACAGTCAGGTTCGGAGCATATATTCCTCTGAAACGGTCTTCATCACCAAGGCGTTCTCGAAATGCACAGAGTTAACGTTGGTTAAACTGCCGAGGATGTTTGTTTCCATAAAAAAATCGATTTGCCTAATGTGTCCGTCGGCAGCGGTTCACCTGAAGCGGCTTTTTCGGTATATAAAGTAGCATCATAGCACACCACTATTTTGATAATGGTTAGGTCAAGGGGCGGCTCAGCTACTCATGCTATCTTGCGCCCATACCGCTATATTTTGAGGGCGGAACGCACCATGAAACATGTCGAGATCGGTGCACTCAGTCATAGGCGTAGGAACAGGGGTGTGTAGGGGTGCAGTGGGGCCATGGCCACTCACTTTTGGTGTTGTTTCGTGTGTGCTAAAATATTGTATTTGTTAACTGAAGAAAACTTGAGACGGCAAATGGTAGATCAAAATGAGAATAGTTCAAATCTGCAAAAAAAAAATATTGCAAAGAGGTAATAAATCACAATACAACATAACAATGTAAAAAATTGCATCGAGAGAACACGAATCATTATCAATGATGGTATGACGTTATTCATTTCAGCTAACAGACAACCGAAACCCCGGAACTGAGTGCATCGAAGCGCAGACTTCAGAACTTCAGAAGATCACCGACTGAATTAAGACATCATCCGCATATATGCAGTGACGAAGGTTCTATGTTAATCACCAGTTACCGATACATTTAATCACATTTTATAGTTGATCCCCAGTTATCGATATATTGGGAAAATCTGTGCACCTCCTGACGTTCGGCGGCCTTCCAAAAATACATGTAACATTCTGGTGACCACTTATAGCTGGGTCAAAATTGGCGATTAAATACAGTTTAGCTGCCTAAAAATTGTAATGTGATATGTTGTGTTCGTTAACTAATGCATGAGTCCAAATATTCGTTCTAAGCTGCCTCGAATGGTTGGAATGCGCAGATTATTTCGTGAAAAAAACGTTAAACAATTATTTGTAAGCTACTGATAGCGATATACAACATTATCTGTCAGGTTGTGGTCGATGAAATGTTGTGACACAGCGAGCATCTTGTTTGTTGTTGTTGGCTGTGGGGAATGAAAGTGGCACATTATTTGGTATATCGACTGTTTTCCTTCGTCAGACTTTTCGGCACGCACTGTTTGTTATGTAAAAATTGTTAATGACAACCTAAACAATCGGAAATAATACACAACTAACCAGCTCAGAGTTGCCATGAATTTGATCTGATGACAACGGTAAGTCGCCACGGAAACTTGAGTCCACCTCATCTTCACTGCCATATATGTATAAGAAGTGACCACATCACGAGCCCCTCACATTCATAAAGGCTTAAAGGGACACTGCCACCTTCCAAATAGTTCTCAAATGTACGCCGTTTGTGGTGCAAAATATGAAGTAATTGCTGCTGAACACGATTATGACATTTGTTTCTCACAACAAATCCTCAATTTAATAAAAAATACGTTTTAATATTTGGACTGCTGACGTCATATAAAGGAATTTTGGAAATAGAGAAAACCTTCACGCTGCCATCTATATGACTAGTGTATGGCTAATGTATGGCCAAATGTAAAACAAGTCGACTATCATGAACATTTATTGAAGAGTGACGACGTCATCGGCTCAGGACCTCCTATGTATTTGACCTATGGTTCAAATACATTGGGGACTGGGGATTTTACAGATGTCAAAATCAAACTCAAATTTATTTGTGATTCGACCTCAGGGTTGTTTATAACTTATATACTATCATATTTTCAATTGCCTAGCACGGAAAAAGGCTATCTCAACTCAAATATAATGTTAAGGTGGCAGTGGTTCCCTTTAAGTTAAATACAGCCAGATTGGAGGGGGAGGGAAGACGAGGCCAAAGTGATCCATGGGAGCACTGGCCTTTTCCGACCCCCAGACCCGCTCGGTTGCGACGCCACCTGTACTTAGTACCATATTTTTTGACAAGGTTAGCTTTAGGGTTGAGGCAGAATCTCCACCATATTATTTAACTTAAAATGTATGTAATGAATATAAATATGATTATTGTTGTGTCGTAATACCAGACTTACTCTGCATCGGACTATTTATAACAAAATTACTGCCGCCCGCCAAATGCAGACTGCACCAATCAGGAGCAAACGAACCATGGAGTAGGCCTAAGGAAAGGCATTATAATTATAGCTTCAACTACCAATTCCACCCTTGTTTGTAAAAATCTCATCTGTAGGATTCTTTCCCAGGCAATCAACTGGTGAACATTGTTACGTTGAGAATACAGACAGCAGCCGTTTCACGACGGATTATGCACTTAAATGATTCAAAAATATTTCTTGTGAAAAGATTTTTAATTTTTAGTAATTGCAGTCTTAGTAGGTATATTATATATTCCAAGAAATTGAATTACTAATTAAGGCGATATTAATTACTATTTTAAATAAGTATGAAACATGAAATGCGCTCATAACAAGTTTTATTTTGATAAAAAAATTGGACCGTTTCAAAGAACAATTGCGTCTTAAGAATCCATTCGTTCAGCTTGCTTCCGTCATAAATCGCATTACCTCAATCCTGGCAGCGTCATGAATCAAGGTCAGTCTTTATTACGCATGATTGCTAGAATCGATTTCAACCTGGCCATTAGAGTTCGACATGGCTGCCTTTTCCTTGGCCTAGCCACCCCACAGCCATGGCATCACAGCCACAGCCAGCCACAGCCACTCCCCAATGTCAATGGCTGGCCGTTGGCCAACTGTGAGTTTTTTTAATTCATAGTATGTCTTTATTTCCAGTCTTCTGTTATTGTAACATGCTAAGGCTTTTTAACCATGATTGGTTTGATACAATTTATGAAAAAAAAAGTTTGACGATGCAGCCACAGCCATAGCCACAGCCATGATTTAGAGATTTTCCAGTCCGGCCCACCCCGTTAGCCATGGGGCTTGGCCATCCATGTATTGTATTGGGCGAGTTCACTATGGCGTCAACTGAAGGGGAGTCCGTTGAGCAACCAATAGCGTGCCAGGCCACAGAATGCTTCGGAATATTTTTAAAAGTTGCAGTCGGTAGAGATCTATATCATCACAACTAGCCTATAGATAATTATCTTGCTAATTACCACCAAACTGCAATTTTGTGACATATTATATTCTTAACAACATATTGCAACATTATAAGGGTTATTTTAAGACAAAATCCCTTGTAAAAAAGTGTAGTTGAGAAATGGATAACTATACTAAAACTTTGTACCAAAACATTTTAAAACATTTCAGAACGATTCTTAATTTTTCAGTGCAGTAATCCTTCGTGTGTGACGTGTGTGTGTGTGTGGGTGTTTTTTTTTTAAAATAAATCCTGCCCGAATGTTTTATATGGATGGATATACGAGGTCAGGACCCGCGCTAAGCAGAGCTCGTTGCGCAGGTACTAACCTCACTACCCGATCGCGCAATTCCTGTTGGCCGGCTGAAATTAAAGGCGAAAGTTGTACGTGCCCGACATACCTGGACACGGTCCGCCCCGCTCACTAACGTCACCTGGCCTTGAGTGCGACCGCTGCCACCGGCCACAGGCCATCCCAGTCAGGAGCAAATGGCGAGCGCCGAAGCGACTCGAACCCAGGCTGCCTCTACGGGGATAGGTAAGAAGTCCAGCGCTCTCCCACTGAGCTACAGGTGCGGACCTAAAATA
The DNA here is from genome assembly GCA_014673585.1 of Semibalanus balanoides. Taxonomy (NCBI): domain Eukaryota; kingdom Metazoa; phylum Arthropoda; class Thecostraca; order Balanomorpha; family Balanidae; genus Semibalanus; species Semibalanus balanoides. The sequence continues at coordinate 104,092 of VOPJ01002027.1, forward strand.
TGGCTTATGTATTGCGACTGCAAGTTAATATGATAATCCATAACATTTTAAGAACCATTTTTGCTTATTAGTGATCAGCTCGGCCTGTTTTGTTTCAAACATATTTTTCGGTAATGTATCGTTCAGTAAGGCCAGAAGCAATGTAGTACACAGTTACAGAAATTAAAGTATCCGTTTTCGGATTTTCCAACCTCGAAACAACGTGGTACCTATTCAATCGAACGCGATTCTGTCCGGCCGGCCGGCTTCCGACCAGATAGTCGGATCGAAGCAACAAAGGGACAATCATGAGATGTTAATGCGACCTAGTTAAAACGTGTGCTTCTTCAGATGAAGTTAAACATATGCCTGTAAATGTCATGTGACTTGTCGAAGTAAGATGGCAAGGATACACCCGTATAGTTTTATGCATGGGCGGCATTAATAGTTTTTCGCTCGCCGCCTCTAAACCGTTGAGCCTATCGTTCTGAAACTTTCTGACTTTTTCTAGAACTAACTTGCGCGTATTTGTCAAAATTTTAGATAAAAAATCAAAGCGGCAGAGGCGGTGCCAGGATCATATTTTTTTAAACTAATGTCGATGTGCGGCGCACACTTTCTTCCTAGTTTGTGATGCAATAAATGCGTCAGACACGATGTCACTACTATATAAATCGTAAATACTTGAATGGTACCAATATAAGGGCAGAGGCCCTTTCAGGTACATAAAATGAGAAGCGATACCCTCCGTCAATTAATAAGGTCCAGCTTCCAATAAGTAAAATGACAGGAGGCGTTACGCACATGGTGCCCCCACTATGTTTACCTGGATATGCACAATATATTAAAAAACAAAGCAAAAGGCACACATGTGACGTAGATGCATATCACAAACAATCACGAAAAGCACTGATTTGTTATACAAAAATCGCCTAGTTTACATTCCTTGAATCCGCCTCTGTTTTTTTTTTGTACTTGTCCTTATATATTGAAGACCAGTACAAGGAAAGCTCAAAAACACTTTGCGCATGGCAATCGTTAAAATCACATAGCCGCAATAAGCTTTCGAAAACTCAAAAATTATCGTGTTTTTGCCCCCGGCCCCCTGTTTCTAAACAAAAAATACATGTATGAGTCCAAAAAGAACTATCTTGTCATGACGGATCGACTGGTGTTTGTCACATCAAAATCGACCGAGCGGTTCTTGAGATCTCTGGGGGGGGGGGGCAGAATCTGCCCTTTCCGCAGGTTAACGTATTTCTGGCCGCCCACAGGGAATATGGTTAATACATGCAAAAATTGAAATCAGCGTAAAAAATGACCTAAAAACTGCCAAATACAAAACAAAAATATCAGCTAAACTGAGGTCAGTGACCTCGGTTGACCTGTGGAAGCGCATGGACTCAGGGGAACATATAGTTATGTAAAATGGATCCCAGGTTTGAAATCAGCGTCACAAACTGTGCTAGAAACGGCCAAAAGCCAAACAAAGTCATCTGAGGTCGTCTGAGGTCAGCGACCTCAGTTGACCCCAGAAAAGGTCAGTCGAGGTCACAATCTCAGTGGAAGTCAAAACCGTCACCTATAAACGTCTTTGCATATGCTCCTGAACAAAAAAAAACACACTCGGAAAGGCCACATGTAACAAGGATCGATACTACGGGACGCAAGTTGCGTCTGACATGACCTTGAGAAACAGGTCATAGGTCACGGGTAATGAAAGCTGGAAGTTCATTTTTTTAGTAACTGTTGAATTGTTCAAAAGTAGGATATCTAAAGTTTCATCGAGATCGGTTGAATACCTTTATCAATTTTGAACGAGTGATAGAAACAGAACAAAAGCTCCACTTAGAAGGATAAAATTTACAGCAATTCATTCAGCAAGCCATGGAAAGAAAAGAGAGAATGCGAGAGCGATAAGAGGCAAGACGTGTAACAGAGTTGGAAGAGGCAAGACGTATAGCAGAGCTGGAAGAGGCAAGATGGAGGGACGGGATGGAGTGGGGGCGTGAAAGAGAAGAGCGAGAGCGAGAAGAACGGGAGCGGATGAGAGCGCATGAGTTAGAGATGAAGAACATGGAGCTGCAGGCCTTACAGTTTGCCGAAAGCGGGAGACGAGGGGCAGTACCGGCTAATGCAGTATCGTCTCCAAAACTACCGCCATTCGTTGACGATAAAGATGTTATCGATTGTTATCTTCAGCGTTTCGAACGATTCGCTAAGAGTTCAAACTGGCCAACGGAGAGCTGNTAATCTACTAAATGAAAGAGCCTTCTAGAGTGCAGAATAACAGTGCAGAATAACATTTTTTCTGCACTCTTATTCTGCACTGTTGAATAGGACATTTAACATGTAAACCCAAATGAGAGGTATGAGAAATCTTGGAGGGTGAAAAAAACTTATGTGAAACTTATGTTCAAACTTCATTTGGGACATCGTACATTGGGACATTGGGGACATCGTACAAGATAGCCACAAGCATCAACACGAACACAGCATTGTTTACAAGATACCATGGCTACAGGATGTAGCCAAGCCATAATTATGGTGAAACTGGAAGAAGTTTGAACATAAGGTTAATGAACACAAAAAGATTTACAGTATCAAAGGCCAAAAACAATAGTATAAACATAGTCAAGATGTGGAGCTTTTAACCGATTGGAAAAATACTGCAAGAAGCGTCAAAGAGCAGAGTAGAATAAGAAAAACAAGTTTGCGCTGGAAGCTGGGCAAGTACTGGAAGTACATGAACTGTATGAATCCGAAGATCCGGAAGAATAACTTTGTCTTGAAATGAACTTCGAAATTAATTTTTAGCAATACATAAATTAATACGTGTAGGTAGCACATGATTGCTTCGCCTAATAGGAAACTGGTAGACGAAACAATCACGTGTGGTGAATGCACTTTGCATGTACTTTTGAAGTGTCGATCATCTGTTTTTTATAATTCCCTTTTTAAAATGACCAACTGAGGAAGTAACTTTAGCGAAACGCGTCTTGGTCATCAATAAATTAATATGAGGAGTTGACTGTTTATATATATGTCAATATGAACGTTAACAATTATTTAAAAATACATCGATTAGGCACATTATCATTTCTAACTGTTGACGTTGCCACAGCTACCACCCAAACGCTTCCATGACAAAATATCGAAACGCAAACTATCGAATCGCAAAATATCGAACGCAAGATATCGAAGTCGCAAAATATCGAAGTCGCAAAATATCGAAAGTGAAAAGTATCGAAGTCGCAAAATATCAAAAGCGCAAAATATCGATGGGGCAGAATATAAAAATTGCAAAATATCGAATTGCAAAATATCGAATCGCAAAATATCGAATATGCAAAATATCGAATTGCAAAATATCGAATCGCAAAATATCGATATGGCAAAATATCGAAGTGCTTAATATCGAAGATGCAAAATATCGAGTGGAAAAATATCGAAAGGCAAATATGAAATGGCAAAATATCAGAAAGACAAAACATCGAAGTGCAAAAATATCGAAAGACATAATCATCGAATCGGCTAAAATATCGAACGCAAGAATATCGAAGTGGCAAAATATCGAAGTGGCAAAATATCGAAGTGGCAAAATATCAAACGCAAAATATCGAAGTGGCAAAATATCGAAAGCAAAATATCGAAGTGGCACAATATCGAAGTGGTAAAATATCGAAAACAAAAATATTTTCTGCTTGATAAATGGTCACAACTGACAACTGTATTGAAGCATTATCTGGTCGATCTGTCGTGTCATGGAAATACCCCAGTTATTCCATGACAGTGTGCTTCGAATCATAGTACAATGAAATGATCATTTCCCACTTACGATGGTGTAGAACAGAAGCGTGGACCCTTTCCTCCCAATAAGGAACAATCGCATGGGCTGGTCAGGTAGCAGGGTATCCGTATTCTGCTATTTTACCAAAGCGGGGGACCCATTCCCTGTCCCTGCGGTGGCGCGCCCATGCTGAAGGGAGATGTTCACCCCCCCCAGCAGGTTACCCTTTGATCTCATTTGACCTTGACCTATGTAACCTGACGTTACCAAATTGTGATCAAATGTAGACCACTTCATGGGTTACCTACCAGCACAATTTGGGTTCTCTAGGTATCATAAGAGTTGGTATATCTGGGGGTCTTTTTATTTGATTTGAGAGGCCGTTATGACATTTTGTGCGGTCGAGACCGGCATCTGACATTACATTCGGTCACGCTGGTCGCCAGCAAGCCTATGGGAGATGATTCGAGAGACGCTTTGCTTTTCTTTTTCGATATTTTGTCTTTCGATATTTTGCCACTTCGATATTTTGTCTTTTGATATTTTGCCACTTCGATATTTTGTCTTTCGATATAATGCAATACGATATTTTGCGTTTTCGACATTTTGCATATTCGATATTTTGCGACTTCGATATCCTGCGGTTTCGATATTTTGCGACTTCGATATTCTGCAGTTTCGATATACCTACTGCGACTTCGATATTTTGCGATTCGATATTTTGCTTTTCGATATTTTGTCCGGAACCCCACCAAAACACGAACACAAATCAAACTAGAACAGCAGGTTGATGCGCTGCGTAGGTCCGTATCTATATGTCGTCCCCAGGCCGGTAAATATCGTGATTACGTCCGTCGGTGGGCCGTGGGCACAGTGTCAGATCCAATACTCAGGTGACGTACAGCCCGAGTGACCGCGTCGGTCCGCCCCGAACACCGACCGAGAGTAGCCTAATGTGGCGGAACACGACTCGGCAGAAGTAGATTCGTGTGTAGGATATAGTGGGAACGGTCAGGGCACGCCATTCTGTTCCAGAGATTTGCCGAGGCAGTAGCTTTCTGGAAGTACTGTCAGTACAGACAACCGTATGGACGTATGGTGACTCGGGCTTAGATGGCGTCTTTTTGTGCCACTAAGCAAGCAAATAAAACAGCTGCGGCTTCCTCAGGCTCGGTTTCACTCCTTCAACTTCTTAACTGCAGCAGGTTGTTGTTGTAATGTATACCCTTTTTGAATTGAAACGAAGTATTGTCATCCCTTAGTCTATCTCACTCTGCCGCGTAGTGATGACGATCCTTCTTTTTGGCAGTTGATGATGATTTGGGCTAAGAGCGCCTCAACTCAATGGTTATGTGGCGCCCATTCCTTTTGGCAGTCATCGTAGTATTGCAACCTATTCCATTGTTTAAAGTGACACTTTTCCTTACTAATAAAATTAACCGGTCTTTAGATGGCAACATTATGTTCTAATGTGCAGTGACTTTGCACATTTGCAATGCACAAATAACACTAATATTATCGAGTGAAACTTCCCTAGATCCATAGGGAAATATTCAGAGAGTAATGCGAGTTTCAAAAATTTGTAATGCAAAATGCTCTATAAACATGGCCTTCTGAAAACCACCAACTCGAAGAACACCTTGTCCCGTCATTGCCTACCGCGCCAGGGGAGAATGCAATCAAACCACGCGCAAAGACACCAGGCAATCCAGCCACACCTAGCTTCATCGAGTCAATAACAATCATTCTCAACCCCGCAATAGCGCGGCCCTGCCCAGCTCACTGCAACAAAAACAGACCGGCCGCCGCGACTCGCCTCGTCGCACCCCGCCGCGCCGTCTGCCGCCGCTCCCGTGTCGGCGGCGGCGGCGGCGGCGGCGGCGCGGCGGTGACAATCACGCGCCGTTCGAATGTTTCGTGGCCCACTATCCAGCTAGACGGCGCCAATAACACGCCGTATTTGTTGGTCTCGCGGCCGCACAATGACGTCACGGACCGATAACGGCGGGCGGACAAAGTCGCGGCCGACCTGACCTTTACCGGGTGATAGGCGGCGACGGCGGCGGCGACCGGCCCGGCCCGGCCCGGCACGGCGCTGTCCCGCTGTAGGTACCCCTCCCCAAACACACACACACACACCTACACCTACACCTACACCTACACCTACACCTACCCACCACACTACACTACACACACGAGTTCAGGACGCACAGCACAACGCACACGCACACGCAACCACACGCCAGCACTACGCACGCCAAACGCGCAAACCGCAAACGCGCAAACGCGCAAACGCGCAAACGCGCACGCACGCACGCACGCACGCACGCACGCACGCACGCACGCACAGTCGGTCGGTCGGTCGGCGGGCCGTCACAGGTAAAAGTGGTGAACATAAGCAGCATTGCTATGCGATTCTGGGGTAGTTTAATCAGATTTGAAAATATGACGCAGGAGAAAAGGCACGATACAATTACCAAGTGGATAGATTAGAGGTTTAGGCTAGCATAATTTAAGTTTGTTGGACTTCTTTTGGAGCGTGAATTATATGTGAACAACAAATTTTGTTTTTAAAGAGCACAATTTGAACTTCCATCGAGGCGAAGATACGTTCAACAGAAGACGGACCACTAAACCTTATATAATATGTTGGATGCGTTAATGAGATTAAATATGTTTTACCATATGCCGGGGATATCAAAATACATTAGCCGGAGATGTCTGGTACAACTTGGTAAAACAAAAAAGCCCTAGGGCAAATTTGTTGTACCAGAGCGCGTGAAAAGTGTGTGGTGTAAAATTCTGACTGGGAATTTGAAAGCTTTGTCGACTTCGCTTCTAAGGCTTCTTCAATTTTATCGAAGTCAAAGTTTAACTAAAAAATAACAAATTTATTTCTCTGGTAAGGACCTAGTCATGATTAAACCATGATTAAAAATATAAAAAAACACATCGAATGACTTACGCGGCATATGGTAAAAATCATACCCCACTCGGCCGGCATAAATTGTCAAGACCTCGGCAGGGGGGTGTCATGGCTATCTCCGTAACGTGTCCACCCTGTCCAATGACGTCAAATGACGAGTCGATTTCCACCAATGGGGTGGCCGTATCAGGAGATGCTATTTCTTTGGTAGACTTGAAAGGTGCGTCGACGTGGCACTTCTGGGTCTACTAAAGAAAATTCGCGTTCGACCGACGCGGCAGCATGACCTTATATGGGCATGGATCTTGGCGGTCTCCTAGTGTCTAATCCTTGCATTTTTGGAGAAAATGACCAATAAGCGAGCTGTAGAGGACATTTTGATCTATCAGTAGGTGCCCAATTCGTCCTGCTGGCACCTGAGGTATTAAAATGGTAAGACGTTCACAGTGTCCCAAGATTCCATATTGGCTTGGGTGTCTGAGTGGAAAATTTGAGCCCAAAAAGACCATGAAAGTGGAAAATTATGCTAGTTTGATATTTCGAACATAGGAAAACTGTTTCGAAAATTGAAAAGCAGTGGTTTTTTGAATGAATCATGTATTTTTAGTCCAATATTTGTTGATAAACATAAAATAGTATCCAATTCATTATTTGGAAGTGAAAAATTCCCTCCTAAAATGGACAATGAGAGTGGAAAATTATTCCACAGCTGGGTTGTCATCTCCCTCAAATCGACAACATTTTTGGGACACTGAACGTTCAAGTAGGCCGATTAAACACTTATTTGAATAGGGAGCGTGTGACGTCAACGTGCTGTGACGTTTCGCCATTCGCTGCCTAACCCGGACGGGTTTACCTAGTGTTATGGCCTTGAGGACTCGGTGCTTTCTTGGATTTTTTGACCTCGGCCTTCGGCCTCGTTCAAAATCAAGAAAGCACCTCGGTCTTGACAATTTATTTACACCGGCCTCATGCGGTATTATATAAAGCCGACCGATCGGAGGAGCAGCTGTTAACTACGCGTAATGCAGCGTAATTAACTATAGAGATGACGAATAATACAGGGAAATATGGGAGGCACCTCACTCAACCAGGAACGTTGCTCCGTGTGATTCCACCGTGCTCGCAAACGAATGAAGAATAACCAAAGCGTTCGAAATATACAAAGCCAGATTGAATAGGGTGCAACATAGGTAAGAATGGCGGAATGACCGAAGGTATCGGCCAAGCGTGCTCCGTGTGGCGGCAGGCGACCTGAAGGCAGTGAGCCGGTCACTGCCTGTTTACACACTGTCCCGCAGTACAGTCGTGTATTGCGGTGCAGTCTATAGTTAAGGCAATATTAATTTGAGAAGAAGACCGAGAGCGTGGTATGTTGAAGCGCACGGAAAACAATTACCTATTACAGTATTTGTATGTGAGAGGTGTTTGCCTGTCTCTGGTATGTTTACAGTCTCATCAAAATCGGCGCATTCATGTGGTGAAACGAAAAGCTATGAGGTGGCGTGTCTCGAAAATATGATATGCATGTCTCGCGCGCAGTTCAAGCTAAATAAGCTTTCAAGGCACACATAAGATCCGTACCGGAGGTTCGGAATACGGTAGCGTAATCTGGTCTGTCGCTGCGGTCACCCATATGCGCCGGCTGGAGCGCCTACAGCACCGTTTCCTGATGTGGGGGGGGGCCTAAAACCTAAGCAACGTGTCCACCACTTGACCTTGACATCACCACCACTATGTGTCATTGACCTTGACATCACCACCACTATGTGTCATTGCTCAAGTTGTCTGGCTGCGCATCAGTCAAGTCATGTTTCATTCGGTGCGATCTAATGTTCATGCGCTCAGCATTCAGTGGTCACTTAGAGCGGCGGCGGATTGTATTTCGGATGGGGGCAAAGCAATCGACAGCCACCCAAGCATCAGGGACCCCTTTAAGCACTGAGGGCCCCCTTCAACACCTGGACAGAGAGTCGCCTTAAACCAGACGATTAGCATACCGACCGAGGACTCTCTCAGGACGACCTACCAAGTGCTCCTTGTGACCGACCAAGTGCTCCTCAGGCTGATCGAACACATTCAGGGTCCTAGGACAATTTGTATTAGCCGAAAAGGGTAAAAATATATATTTCCGGAGGGCCCTCTTGCAAACTTCTCGGGGAGCCATACGTTTCCCCTTATTGAGTGTATGTGTGGGGGAGGGGGTAGCTGCTCCCCCTACCCTCCCCTCTTCCGCTACCCATGTTGTCCTGACATTGTGACAATGTGACAATGTTCCCGTTGTCAGCACAAAGCTGACATATGCGGCGTCCCCAGCTCTTTCATGTCCTCGTGGAAGAGTGGACTCTGTAAAGAGGGGCTTCTTGATTCGTCGCCCGCATCTCTTTAACTCGCTCACACACAGCAACCCTCAGACCGACTTATGTATACCGTCTCGTACCCTTAGGTCAGAAGTCGCGAAGTTCGCTGACAGTCAGGGTACATAGGTAGTTGAGTTAAGGTCGCTGCTGTGAGCCTAGCTCACGTGATGTGATCATTCATTGGCTTCAATTTATATAAGTATATTTTGTTTTCTGTTTCCGCGTTTTGTTTACAAGTTTGTTTACCGGTGCTTTTATGTATTTGCATATGTTTAGTCTTTTGCCTTATCAGCGCTTTATTTATTACGGCAACTTTTAACTTTTACAGGCGCTTTTAATCGTCTTTTATTTATTTATACTGCTGATTTGCCATCAGCTAGTTTTGTTTTATCTTATTGCAGCATGAGCACTGTGCAGTTGCACTTATGTAATTGGTGATAAAAAAGTTACTCGTTGCACGTTTCAATCTAGTGGGACTTGTACGCTATGGTTGTTTGTTCACAAATAACAAGGGCAAATACAAATGATGGGGGTCGAAAAATGCAGGAGAACACGGCTACACCAACGTGTATCACGAATACTAACATAAATAACATTTCCTTATAGCAATTGACACTGATGAGCATATTATCAAATGAAAGAAGTATGTTTTACGGTAAATCCTATTCCCCCTTAGGTTACAGTGCTTACATCAGGTTGGCCTCTCTGTCCGTACCTATGTCTGACCGCTGACGGTAAATCCTATACACGTTCGGATACGGTGTTTACAGCGGTTAGCCTCCCTGAGGCTCCAGAGTGGGATCACAGTGGTAATAACTAGTCAGGGACGCTGTTTAATGGAGCATGGTCCCCGGAGAGGACAAGCGACGCACTGCTCAAATCCAACTGAACTAAAGCAAAAATAAATGAAAAAGCATCTGAGGAAATCCACGAGCTTATGGAAAAGTCATCATTGGTCGTCCACAGAAAAGGAGCTTAAGTTATTACCGGTTCAATACGTATTACGCTTCTCAGCCTGCACAGTGCACAGGGAACGGAACATGTGTTGCACTCTGCAGGAAGGAGGATAACTGAAGGAGTATTTCTCTGCTCAAGGAGTCCTACAGCCGTCTCTGCAGGGAGGCAGAAGAGATCAGGCTGTAGGTCTACTACTGAACTAATTAAACATTTGCTCGCACAAAATATGGCATGTGGTGTAGTTCTGCCAAGGCCTAGCAGTTGCTGGTCTAGTGTGATTACTTAGACCGATACTGGGGTTAACATATTTATTTTAAGGCCGGTCATTACGCATGCCGTCCTTTCTGACCTTCGAAGCTTCGACAAGTTCGTATTCATCATTGTATACGTCATCTGCTACACTTTCAGTACGATGTTACTTTCGAAGTGATACTTAACAGTTAACATGCTCATTATTAGCTTAGGGCACTCTTATATGAAGCCCAACAGCCTTAGCGTGGCTTTGAAGTTGCCTTGGGGAACTCGTCAACGAGTTTCGGCCGGCGGACTGATCTCCGTTGTAGACACACTCAAGGCGATATGCCGCATTCTAGTCTTCCCATCATGTAGCTGCGAGGCACCCAGCCTGTCGTGACTGTGGCTGTATGACACCCAGCCTGTCGTGACTGTGGCTGTATGGCACCCAGCCTGTCGTGACTGTGGCTGTATGGCACCCAGCCTGTCGGTGCTGTGGCTGTATGCACCCAGCCTGTCGGTGACTGTGGCTGGTTATGGCACCGCAGCCTTGTCGTGCTGTGGCTGTATGGCAACCAGCCGTCTGACTGTGGCTGTATGGCACCCAGCCTGTCGTGACTGTGGCTGTATGGCACCCAGCCTGTCGTTACTGTGGCGGTATGACACCCCAGGCTGTCACAGAGGAGCTGAAAACAGGCAGTTCGGGGAGGGCACGGAACTTACCTAGCCAATCGATCAGGTCCGGTCGGTTGAGGTGGCGCAAAAGATGTGAAGCGCTAATTCGCAGGTCGATAACAGATGGCGGCACTGATTCTGGAGTCCTGGAAAGCTCTGCCTCCAAACTGTCTAGCCTGAAAACGTAGTGCCGTATTTGATTATAATTAGGTGCGCTAAGTGGAGTAGCCATCCAGAGTGTTAACGCACTCAAAGCAAAACTAGTGCATAGCTGAAATTTGTTCACCATTGACTCACGTGCTTTGGTGAAAATGCTTAAAACAGATTAGTTTGTGGCAAGAGTCCACAAACTGGAGAGTTTGAGGACTAGGTCACGTGACCTGAGTTTTTGGACTCTGGATCACGTTACAAGGCTTAAATCAAAATTACCAGGCTTGATTTTTATCTATCTCGTGCTGCAGCTGTACAATGAATTGCTTTGTGAACTCGCGCTCCAAAATTCATAGTTTGAGGCCTCGACTTCGTCTCGGCTACAAACGGTTAATTTTGTCGCGCTCGTCCACAAAGCTAAAACATTTGAAGGTTCGCTAAAAAAGCGAAGTACGAACACTGGAAGGTAACACTTCGTGTGGTCGCAAAACTGCTTGTTTCACTTGCAAATTTAGCAGAAATTCAATATATTTCAGGAAAAAAACTCAATATTAATTGCGATACTGGTGATTTTGGTGTTATCATATTTGAACATTTAAGAGATAGGTATTGCCACTTCTGGAGGATTTCTAAAAAGTAACTTAATGAATGGTGGGATCGACATTCAACAATCGTGTTTGCTAATGTTCAAACTTGCACCTGCAGCACCTATAGCAATGCATCGGCAACTTGTATTGATTTATTTCTGACTCAAAAACGTTGGTCCCAGCTGTGCTCAGCACTCAATTCATGATGGCTGCTCTCATCCAGTTTGACTGTGAAATTGGCGCAACTGTTACGTGTCCAAGAAGCCCACCCAAAGCAAGCCGAAGCGTACGAATTCGCCGAGATTTGACCTTGAAAAGTATATCTGCGCTATAAGGTAACGTCACAAATCTCCTACGTCCCAAAGTCGAGCCATAGCCTTTCTTGCTGTTTTATTATGAAACTAGCTGGGGTGCCCGGCGTTGCCCGGGCAATTAATTACCTTATGTTGCCTGTTATGTCGGCAGGGAACAGAATGAAATCTAACGTTTTTGTACCTGTTTCAATAATTGCCATTGGTGCATAGGAAACAAGCAATCTTACGTTTGTGGTCTGTCGGCAGGTGGACAGTAGACGTACCACGCTGAAGTCAAACATACAGCTGAATTCGAGCACTAAAACCACTTAAAAGCAGACTTAACCAAGGTAGATATGTATCTAACCGTAACAGTAGCGTTTTCGTAATTTGAATTCGAAAGACTTCAGAATGAATGTCACAAAAGCGCAGCATATACAGAAATTCAGGTTGCTCGAGCACTAACTGTGCCATAACACCACTTCAAGCAGATTTAACTAACCGTTATCCAGATTTAATAAGGTTAGATATGCACCTGGGGAGAGTCGCGATTTTTGGTATATTTTGGTATGTGTAATTTTGTTATATTGAATATTGATGATTTTTTTATCTTAACCTGTTTCCTATCAGTATGTGATCAGAAATGGTATGTTTTGTATTCATATCCAAGGGTTTTCGATTCCATAGCGGTCAAACGGTTTTCCATTTGCCCTTTATTATGTAGATGTTTTATTATGAAAGAGACTAACGTTGTTTACAATATAATTAACTGCATAGGTATTCAAATTGTAAAGTGCACTGTCCCAATGGTGATGATGAGTTTGTGATATTGAAAAGAAAATCATAGTCCGCAAAGAAGTGATTATAAATAGTGATGAGGCGACTCAAAATTTACGAATGCTTGTCGAGCATTGAGTGGCGCAAATGCAATTTTTGATCTAATGCGGGGAGGGAGCTACGGAAACCTGATTTTGCAGGTGAAATAGGACACGCTTTATCTACCGATACACATCCAAAGCTCAATATTGTCCCGCGAGGTGGCACTCTCCCTTTAACCTCGTGATAGGGATACTGGGGCTTCAGATCATAAGCTTGCATGTTGACACAGTGCACAGTGTACACAATACACATACCTTTCTTTGAGAAGTTGAAGATCCTCCTGCTTTGTTTTGATATTTCTCTCTGAAAAGAAAGAACAAAAATATTATGCGTATGAGTAATCGATGATCATGCTATATATAACCAATTCTGATAAGTTTCAGTGTTATGTGGTGACTGGTGAGCTTACCTAGCAAAAGCTTTACGATAAGTTTAGAACCTGGATATACACTAACAGGGACATGTTTACACAGTCGATGGTCGAGTCTATTGTCACTTGAAAGCATGTATAAGGCAGGTAATTTCTAAGCAGATTACAGGCGCGGATCCAGGATTTCGGCCAGGGGAGGGGGGGGGTGCGCCACATACAAAATGTTGCACCCTCTGGGCGCGACCTATACGGGCACGACCCGGCTCAGAAGGGGGGGGGGCGCCCTAGCGTCCCCCAAGACCCGCGCCTGGATTATGCTATGCAAGTAACGTAATCGATAAGTATTTTCTTTCTTAATAACATATTGACGTTTCAATAGAAATCCTAAGTTTTCAGAAGAAAGGCGGAGGCTGAGTCTGGAGTCTGGAGTCTATAGCTGCCCCGCCGGCCCACCGTGGACACACCAACTAAGCACCAACACCACACCAACCAGGCTCAAGTCAGTCAGCCGACATATCCATATGTAGCCTGTACCTGCAGACACCGGCTGGCCGAGCCATCAGCGACCCTGATGTCAGGCGAACTGCGCAGCACCAACAGAGCTATGCAGACGGACAAGGAACTGCAGCAAGCTGAAGTTGCTTCAGCTCATCTCACCGCAACCCCAGCGTCCAGTCACTGTGTGCGCTACTGAGCGGGAAATCCGTTTTTTCCTGCCTAGTTGGCATGTGTCTGCAGTCCGCTGCTCTGCTTCTCATGGGAGATTGAGATGCACGGCGACGTGCATGGTCGGGTCAGGCGAAGTGGTCAAAGAAAGCCGACAAAAAGTAGCATCAGTATGCAGCGTTAGGATGCAGCGAGCGGAACAATCCCTTCCAGCTGCTCTGGCGAACCAGTCAGAGAGCCCTCTCCCAAGCGCTGAGTAGTTTCAGCGCGGCTGTTCAGCCATAGACGACAGGATGAACTAAGCCAGCCATGTATGAACTACGGCTTACGTCAGCAATGGTTGAGCGCTGCGCTTACGATCTCTCATTCAACCACAACGCATTAACGTTGTCTTCCTTGTTGTCCTCTATATGTTTAAGTCGTCCTTAAGCATTCGGTCTCCCTCGTTGGACAGAAGTTTGCATAGGTTCACGTGGAGAGGTTCACTTTCCTTAGCAATCATTTGAATAAAGCAAACTTTTATTTGCAATGCATTCATCGTATAATGGGAGGTTATTTGGATTTAAATAAATGGATGCGTGCTTGGATATATATTTTTCTCGTCTCGGGAGCTGGGACGTCTGCAGACAATGCCGAGTATTATCATTGCAGACAATTTGGTCTTAAGTTAAGACAATTTGGTCTAAAGCATATTTCTTCAGGAATATGCAATTAGGTAGGTACGTGGTTAGCTCCCCCAGTGTGTATCTTAAACGTTGCCCATATCATCTCGATCATTGAATTTCAATATAAATTTATATAAATCAATTGTTTTGCTGGCGATTAAGGATTGCGTTGTTAAGTTAGCTTGATTTTATGATCGCCGACTATTTCATCTCGTACATGTGAGAGTATTTGTAAGTGTAAGCGATATTGAAACGACAAGCAAATATGGGGGTCGCTAAGCCAGGTCTGTTTACTAGCAGGCTTAGAAACAGGAGAAAGGCGCGCCAAACAAGCATATTAACCTAGAACAGCAAGTAGCTAATGCAGAAAGCGTGTTAAGGTTTCATGTCGGATGAGCTGACACGACAGAATGTAGACAATGACAGAAGGTGGATAAGATTCTCGGAAATTCCTAAGTATCAGATGTGTTCTACGAGCAGAAACAACGGTCGACAACACGCTGAGCTGCTAGGGCATATACTAATGGAGTGCAATAGCTGCTCATTCATCCGAGCTTAAAATAATAACAGAGTAAATGTCTAAGAAGAAAAGCTTACTGTCTAGCATGGTTCGTCATGGGTCCCCCAACCCAAGCCCAAGCCCATGAACACAAAGCTCAGGCCCAGACCAGGCCCAGTCAAAGTCATAATATTGAGGCCCATGCCCGGTCCAGCCCATTCAGATTAAGTATATAATTATTTTCACAAAACTTGCAACCATTATCCTAGCATATTTACTTGTATACTATAAATGATAAATAATATCACTCACCTTTGTGTTGCCGTGGCTGGTTAACATATTTGTAAGCTCTGACCTGACTTGCGCGGCGCACGCATTACTTCAATATTCTCAGCCCAGGCCCACCCAGAGTCCAGTGATTTCGGTTAAGTGGAGGCCCAGCCCAGGTCCAACTCATGGCCCGTGGGCCAACCCATGACCCCCCCCCCCCAGCCCCATGATGAATTATGGCTGTCTAGCGAGCAAGAAAATCACATTATTAACTGACTAACCTTTGTGCAAGTGACTTCACATAAGGCTTGATTTTTACATATTGCGAGAAACATATATTTTTAGAAAACGCATCAGTCACTGTTGTGCATTGTGTGCTACGTGGTTAGTGGTTACACAAACACTATCGTTTCCGACTGTATTCACTGTATGCCATCTAGTCAAGGCTTAAATAGCGTATGATTTCGCCATTCTTTTGACAATGCCTTTCGACACACCAGAATCCGCTCCTTGACCGTTCTTTGATCATGATAACTAATAATCAGCTAATCAGCGACTAGAGTTACTTAGTAAACTAGTTCCTGACTTGTAGGATTAATTATTAATGAATTAGGGGTTTCTTATATGAAGATGTGAGAGCTTATCATGAGTCATTTTGAAGTATGGAGCTATGGAGCATTTAACAGCTTGGCTATGTCAACTCATAACCTCATTGACAAGGTAAACTGCTTCCTTAAAGTTCAAAAGCTTTAATTTCGAAACTGCTGTCAATCAGAATGGAGCATAGACATAAAGCGCACTTAATGTTTCACGAACTTCATCAAAGGCATAACAAATCGAAACTGCTGCCATATGCTACCAGTTGAGTGTCCTCTCCAATCAACTGGTCTCTAAAGGCTCTAACAACCCTTTAATTATTTGCGTGCAAATGACATACAGCAAAGGCACGCACAACTTTGGGAACGTTTTAAGATGAAAATGGCGGGTAGATGAGATGTCCCATTACCTAGAAAACAATAACAAACATCTAGTTTAGGCTCGAGATCAAAGATTATTACAAGATAACTTGGTATTGGTATTAGGGTCGGATCCAAGCGGGGAGGAGTAATCAGGCCATGTCCCTCCAAACGTCTGAAATCGGATAAAAATTTGACACATTTCCTGTTATATAAAAGAAAATCTAAACAACTTTTACTAAGGAAGATTTCTTTAAAAAGTCAACTATCAATGCACAAGCAAGCGGAATCCGATGAGTTTTCAGAATTATGTGAAACTTTTTGGACTTTGCCCCCCCCCAAAAAAAAAAAACGCTGGACCCTCCCAAACTATAGAAATTACCCTCGGCCCCTGTCCTCTTACGTGTCAAAGAAGCCCGCTCAAAGTCGAACGCGTCCGAATTCGCCGAGACTTGACCTTGAAACGTTCATTGTTAAAGGATACCGTCATTTAACTTGTAAGGCCCAAAGTCGAGCCAGAGCCATTCTTGCTGTTTTAATAATAAAGAAAACTAAAGATTGTTGCCAATATACATTCTGAATACACATTGTTAATTTTAAAGTTCAATGACGGACATTGGCGATGTTGAACGTTTGCAGCAATCAAATAAATTTTTAAAGTCCGCGCGATTCAAATAGTGAGAAGCGACTCCAATTTTACGAAATGATTGACCAGATCATGGTGAAGGTGCTAAATGTATTGTTTGGATCTTATGGGGGAGGGAGTTTCGGGAACCAGACTGCAGGAAATCGGACAGGTTTAATCTCTCGATATGTCACCAAAAAACATCGTATTCCTGCGAGGTCGGCGGATCCAGGGGGCAACCAGGGCCATCGGCACCCAAATGGGTTGTGGTGTTTGGAGGCCTTGAAGGGGGGCAACATGTTCCGCCTAAAGATGTCAACATTTTATCGTAAAATTGTCATTGGCACAGTCACTAATTCGCAGCTATTTAGGCAGCGAAGTAACGTAAAAATTTGGCGGCGCCGCTTTGCGGCATGACACATGTTTTGTTATTACTTATACAAATTTGGAAATGGGCAAATGATACCCATTTCCAAAAATGGGTATCATTTGCCATTTTTGATACCCATACATTTAGTATCTGGCAGAGGCTTTCCTTGACAGGTATTGCTTGCCCCAGGGTCCACTACCTTCATACAAAACCTTAGGCGGACATGCTAGCTAGTCTGCCGAGCTTCGAAAAAGGCTACGTGAACGCAAAGACGCGAACATCGGCACCCGGAAGCTGCTCCAGTGGTGCCCAGCTTGCCGGACCGAAGAGCTAATTGATAGTGGGGACCAGGCCAGGACCATCTCACCGAGCCATCTCCCCAAGCTCCTCCAGATACACAGGGACCATTTATGCGCGTAAAAGTCGGACTGCCTCTTGCTACTTTCAAACCATCTACACTATTAGGTACCAGTTGTTTGTTATAGTTCGATACATACGATATATATGCTATAGGTACACTGGTACGGTTATTATTATCATATGCACGACTGTTGAGTGCTGGCTTCCATTGGTCATCGTGATTTAGGTACTATCCGAGGCTAATGAAGGTATATGCAAAACTACCTTCATTTCAATATTTTCCATCATACCAAGCTGTGCAACCATTAAAATAATTACCTGAGGCTTGGCTCCAATCACGGTCTGGTTCCAATATAAAAATGCCGTTTTTCAACACCTTTTTTATACGCCGCTTCGTGGCGTCACATCGGTAGCCATTGTCACATCGAGGTGTCATAACGAAGCCATCGTCATCGTCTTCGGTTCGTCGTAACACTGAATGGAATGAATAACATTTTTAGCCACTTATCCTCTACAANCGGGGCCGGCCGGAAGTCAGCATCGCACCCTCTCCTCTCTGTACCCTGCGGTGACCGGCGGCACAGACTGCACACCGGTCACTCTCCTCTCTGTACCCTGCGGTGACCGGCGGCACAGGCCGCACACCGGTCACAATCGCACCCTCTCCTCTCTGTACCCTGCGGTGGCCGGCGGCACAGACTGCACACCGGTCACATAAGTCAGTTAGTACCGCTTGTCATTCGTCGCCAGCCGTGTCGTCGGCCACAGAGCCCGCGGGCGGCGCTGGGGGCCGCCGTAAGCCGGTTACTCTGTTTGGGTTCCGGATGGAGCCGCGGCCGACTATCCGGTTTGGCTTTTCGGCCGGGCCCGTCGGTGACGATAGATGCGGCTGGGAGACCGCCGGCGGTCCCCCCGGGCCCGGCAGCCAGTGAGCACGGTCAGTTATGTCGGCCGGTGCAGTGTACCAGGATGGCGCAGACAGGGTTCAGTCCAGCAGTTCGCGGGGAGCGGTCTGGCGCAGGGGGATTTCTGTCTTCTCTGCTGGTGACCCGGGGTCAAATCCCTGGGCGGGACGCTGAAACAGTCGACCGGCCCTCATATAATAACTCTCGGAACAGGGTAAGAGTTCCAGCACCATGATCCCAAAAAGGATATGGTGCTTGGGCAACAAACCAAACCAAACATCCGGTAGTTTGCTGTTCTACCTACCACTTCACTGCAATAGCAGTGATATATTTTCTACATACGTTTTACCGGTGTTTTCTGCACGCTTGTATACTTTCAGTTTCAAGTTAATACATGATATTAATATATATTTGTTTTAACTTAAAGTTAATGTTCCTATTCCTGGGATACAGCCTCATTTCCCAGGCCTGAAAATGGGATAGTATCATCTCTCGGAAATAGTCTTCATAGTGACGTCGTTAATCTTGTCATGTGCCAAATCTCTCAAGTTGGGGTGCTTCAACCCATCTTCGGAAAGCGGAAACAATACCTATCAATACCAAAATAGCTCGGGTAGCTAGCATTGGACAATGTGTCGTAGGTTCATAGGTATCATTGAATGATAATTTGTCGAAGAGATACTTATACATAAATGCCACGAGCTTAACACTGAAGCTCTTTGCTAATCTGTACCCAAAGAAACACGAAAAACTGAAAAATAAACGTTTGCTCTGCGGAAACATCAGCTTTATCAGCTGTTCGATCTCGGGAAAATGATGAATAGTGTTATTTAGTGGCCGGTGAATCATATTTAACTGTGGTACGGTTGGAAATTGAAATACAATTGATTTACCAGTCAGTTTTAAATGATGAACCGCCACATCAGAGAAGCTGATACACTTTCTCGCCATCAGACAGGATGTAAAAGTAGACACATTTCACTGTGGCTTCTTATATTCACCTTCGTCATACATCAAGTAAGTAAATGCATGTTCACAAATGATACGCCGTATTTAGCTTAACATAGTATACAGGCTAAATACATTAATTGTGTGTGTGTTTTGTATTACAAATTAAGTTCAAATGTCTTGAGTAGATGAATTTCTTGGATCCAGGACCCACGCTAAGCAGAGCTTGTTGCGTGGGCCCTTACTCCATTGACACTATCCGATCGGTCATTTCCAGGTATATGGCAGAATTAAGTGGCGAAAGTGTATATCCTCTAACGACTGAGGACGGTCCGTCCGGCCCGCTGACTTCATTTGACTTTGAATGCGGCTGCCGCCACCGGCTGCAGATCATCCCTGCCAGCTGCAAATAGGGAGCGCCCAAGTGATTGACAGACAGACAGACAGATTTTTAATAAGGTATTCCACAAAAACCTGTGGCTATTACAACCTTTCGTCAACAGTTAAAAAACATGAGGCACGGTAAACAAGTAGGTATACAATGAAATAAGATAAAATTGATAAAAACAGTCCACACACAAAAAAACACACACACATTCACATCCCCACACGATCTAAGTAACGCACCCGCTCGCTCTACGTTAGTGAGTGAGCGCAAGTCAGTCCGGCGCTCGCAGAACCGCGGCGAGATGTCGCTGCACCCGGCGGCTGAACAGCGGCACAGGCAGCCCTTGAAGGTCACGCGGCAGGGCGTTGTAGAGCGTGGGTCCCGGGCAGGCAAAACGCCGCCGTCCCATCTCTGTTCATGACCGAGGAACAGACAACAGGTTGTCCTGACGCGTACAACGCTCGGCAGTGCGGGTCTCTGCCACGGTGAACAAACCAGCAGCCAGCTGCTCCGGCTCGCCGCAGCGACGCACCTTGTGTGTGAGGCACACGGTGTGGTATGTGGCCATGCCCTCCGCGCTTAGCCACCCCAGCCTCTCCAGCAGATCCGATACGTGATCATATTTTCTTCGGTCAAAAAGTACTCTAGCATAGTTAATCATTTTCTGAATGCGCCTGAAATTGTCCTTCTTGCCGTTACCGTAAACAGAAATACAATACCGAATCTGATTCAAACCTATCTCGACAGGGAGGATTAGATTGGAAGCCTAGCGCTCTGCCAACTGAGCTGCACGGGTGGATACAGGGAATTATAACTTAGGTATCGATTGAAACAATCATCTCAAGATCATGAAGCTTTAAGAAAATGACACGAGCAAGCGCTAAATTCGTGGTGAGGGCTTGTGCCTGACCGATTGACCGATTGTCAGGTCGTTTTTGTTTTCCTGTCCATGCTCATTTGCCTCCGATCATACTACAAGCCAAAATCGACTCAAAATATGACCAAGCCTCACAAAAATGAAACATATATCCCGCAGCCATCATCCAAAACCTCACCTCCCATCGATTCCAGACCTCCGCCGCCGCCATCGGACTGACGGCGTCTAGCGACTCCTCCGCCCTCTGGTCGGTCAACGCCACTTCAGATGGCGCCACCAGTCTGCCGCCAGTTCGCTGCTTGCCTGCCTGGCGGCGCCACCGTCGCAGCTGTTTCCGCTCTCTGCAGCTCGCCCGTGTTCCGTATGACGAGGCCCGGGAGAAATGTCACCAGCTCGATCCTGCTGCAGACCTGCCCATTGTTAGAGATACGGACGACGCTGCTTTTGTGCAAGGTGCGCTACTTTGTCTTAATTATTGTTGATGCTGCAAAATGTTTTCGTTTAGAGGAGGCTCGGAGGAGAAAGTCAATAGAGGGCATCTGGCAGGGCTGGTAAAAACGGTTTCGGTGGCGCCGGACCAAATCTGGCCGAAACAAAGTGACCCCGTGACCCCGCGACCTGAGGGACGTCTGTGCTGACTAGGGGCACATTCGGCATGTTTTGGGCCCTTCTAACTCGCCCAGGGGCCCTTTCGGTCTAGCCAGGGGCCCTACGACCTGTCCAGGGACCAAAAGTTAAATGTTTTTGTGTAAAGTGGTCTTTTCAGTCCCGGAGAAAACTTGAAAGGGTATTTTTTGGCGCCCGGTTTATGTATCATGATCGCACTTTTTATCAGCCCTGGCATCTGGACTTAGTTTGATAGCGTACTATAGTTGAGTTATTCGGTCCACTGAGCTGCCGTGACATACCATTGCTCCAGGTCTGGTGCCGAGGTCCGCCGAGCCAGCTCCAGTGTTCCTGGGCGCGACAGACCGTCAGAGAGAGGGCCAGTTTCGCTGGCACGACGGCTCGCTGGTGACCCTGGACCACAGGACGTGGGCCCAGGACGAGCCGACCAACAGCAGCCGACAGAACTGTCTGCTACTCATCACTCAGGTGAGCTGATGTACCTTCTGCATCTTAAACAAGTTATATGTAGCTACCCTCTGTCAGGGGTGTAATTTTATATCTCTTTGTGGGTGCCCGAGCACCCAAAATCCTGATTTGGGCACCCACAATCCGGCCTGAGCACCAGCACCCACAATCAATATTGCGCCCCAATGGATCGCATGTGCGCTCTTTTGGGCGCCCTGTTGACATTGGCGTACCGAGTATCAGGTCATGCAGGTGATGACCAGGTCAATTGAACCTTAAGCGGCCCTCCGATCAGTGATGGCGCCCCTCCGGCTAGTGACGGCGCTCCTCCGACTGGTGACTGCCACTCTCCTGCCCATGATGGCGCCCCTCCGACTAATGACGGTGCCCCTCCGGCTAGTGACGGCGCCCCTCCGGCTAGTGACGGTACCCCTCCGACTGGTGATTGCCCCTTTCCGGCCCGTGACGGCGTCCCTCCGGTCAGTGACGGCGCCCCTTCGGCTAGTGACGGCGCCCCTCCGGCTATATATATATATAATATCAGATAATATCAGGTCCTGATATTATCTGATATTATATATTACCAAAACTTGCGCAAATGTGGGCTATTGATGCCCGAATACGTGTACCGAATTGGGTGGCGCTGCACGTCGCAGTTTTCCCACTATTCCCGAAAAAAGTGCAAGGAAGGGGGTCAAAATGACCCCACTCAGCAGGGTGAGGGTTAATTATAAATGTAGTTGTGCTATTCCGAGGCTACCAGCAATGCCTCCAGCGATGGGAGTACCTAGCGCCCCTCTAACGAAACATAGGAAAATAAACGTTGAATAAAGATATGCAAATTTATCACCAAAAGCGCCCTTTTGCTGTCAAAGTGATCACAATCTGGAGAGAAGAAAAAATATAATGGCGCCCTTAAGGCTGGGCACCCATACTCATTTGTGAAAAATTGCACCGCTGCCCTCTGTGTATTCTGCGCATTCGTCATCTTCCGTGGCGGATCACAGTTCACAGCTAGGAGCATAAGCAGGTGGAGGCAAAATCAACAGATAAGTGCTATCTTCCTCAGAACTAGCTTACTTGACATTACACGACAAAGGAAAGAGAGTATGTGACTACTTATCCCAAATATAACGCAATTCTAGGTTGTGTGCCCGTAAAATTCCCATTTCTCACAACTATAATCCCTGGCAATCCTTTGAGAGCTTCATTGTTTGTCCGGGATTAAACAACTCCGTCTCAGCTCGAGCTGATGGCGTTCGTTACGTGTGCTGAATGTGATCTGTTACAGACGGACGGCAGGGCCGGACGGGCACAGTCTCATTGGCGACACCAAAGCTGCCTTACAAATACCGCGTGGTCGTCTGTCAATGCCGTTCCCTGGTACTGGCGCTGCCGGTCAGGTCAGGGTGTCAGGTTCATGTGTCAGGTCATGTCAGGTCAGGTGTCAGGTCAGGTGTCAGGTCAGGTGTCAGGTCAGGTGTCAGGTCAGGTGTCAGATCAGGTGTCAGCTGAACTGTTATGTCGTCGTCATTCGGGTGATGTTTCGACGATGACCCACCTCCGAAACGGGAGAAATGTTTTGGGTTAATTTATGCGAAAACGTTTACATGAGCTTATTAGTTAATTTCGTGAAATTATTCCGTTTGTAGAAATGCTGTGGACGACAGCAGCCTTACACAGACGATCCAGACAGATGGAACTGGCTGCGACTATCCCGGTAAGGACTAAGGACTCACCGAGTGTTTTGCATCTCTATATACCTACTGATCGCATAACACATTACTATTTGTGTAATGGCAAACTGACTGAGCAAATTCCATAATTACCGGGATTGTTTTTTTTCTCGCTTAAATCGTTCATATAGCTTCAGTTGAACATACATGTATTAATATGATAATGACAGGCAATGACATCCTGGCATGATATATAACTATTGTAAAATACAATGCATTATATGCAATATCAAATTTGGAAGTTTGAGGCACCCAGGTATTTATCAAACCTACGCCTGTACCTTGTGTACATACGTCTGCTGTTTCAGGTTCGGTGCGGTTCGGCGGTTCCTGCTACCTGTATCAGGCTGAGTACCTGCCACAGCATGAGGCAGCGCGACTCTGTCGAGACAGAGGTTATCGGCTCGCTAGCATTCAATCCCCGAACGAAAAACAACTTCATTCAATGTAGGTGTTAGGCAGGGTGGAAAACATGTCACATTCACCAGTGTTACTTAGTACTTATCCCTTACTCACCTTTTACGCGGTCAATTCAGTTGCCAGTGAGCTCTTAACAGCATGTATGCTGGAACCGCCGTGCCAGGTCACACAGCTGGGCCAGGCCAGGTCTGTATTAGAGATCACATTCCGGCCGGCCATCCGCCATCTACTGCAGCTGGTCACACAATGCTCGGCCCGGCGCTGATCAGGTGGTGATCAGGTGCAGGTGCTGATCCCGCCACGGGACGTGACCTGCCCGGCAGCGACGCGTATCCTGGCTGTCAGCTACTGCCTGTCTGCTCCCTGACCTGACCCCTCCCCGCTCCTGAACCTATCCTGACTCACTCTCTGTCTCTCCTGACCACCTCCCTCCCCTCCCCTCCCTGCTTCCCTCCTGTCAGACCTGATTCTGGACGTTCTGGACGTCTCCTGGCTGAGGTGGCCGTCTGCTCCCTGAACCTGCCTCCCTCCCTGCTCCCCTCCTGTCAGACCTGATTCTGGGACGTCTCCTGGCTGGGTGTTCCGTCCGTCTGCTCCCTGACCTGCCTCCCTCCCTGCTCCCCTCCTGGTCAGACCTGATTCTGACGTCTCCTGGCTGGTGTTCCGTCTGCTCCCTGACCTGCCTCCCTCCTGCTCCCCTCCCTGTCAGACCTTGATTCTGGACGTCTCCTGGCTGGGAGTGTCCGTCTGCTTCCCTAACCTGGCCTCCCTCCTGCTTCCCCTCCTTCAGCCTGATCTGGGACGTCTCCTGGCTGGGTGTCCGTCTGCTCCCTGACCTGCCTCCCTCCCTGCTCCCCTCCTGTCAGGACCTGATCTGGACGTCTCCTTGCTGTGGTGCCGTTGCTCCCTGACCTGCCTCCCTCCCTGCTCCCCTCCTCTCAGACCTGATTCTGACTCTTCTGGCTGAGTGGCCGTCTGCCCCTGACCTGCCTTCCCTCCCTTGCTCCCCTCCTGTCAGAACCTGATTCTTGGACGTCTCCTGGCTGGGTGGGCCGTCTGCTCCCTGAACTGCCCTACCCTCCCTGCCTCCCCTCCCTGTCAGGACCTGATTCTTGACGTCTCCTGGCTGTATGCCGTTCTGCTCCCTGGGACCCTGCCTCCCTCCCTGCTCCCCTCCTGTCAAGACCTGATCTGGACGTCTCCTGGCTGGGTGGCCGTCTTGCTCCCTGACCTGACTCCCCTGCTCCCCTTCCTGTCAGACCTGATTCTGGACCGTCTCCTGGCTGGGTAGCCGTCTGCTCCACTGACCTTGCCTCCCTCCCTTGCTCCCCTCCTGTCAGACCTGATTCTGACGTCCTCCTGCTGGATGGCCGTCTCCGCGCGTCCTCCAGTGCGCTGGTCAGACGGCAGCCCTGCTGTATCACCCCGACTGCGGCAGCCAGCCAGTCCCCTACTTCCACCCAGCAGCCGGACGGCGCCGGACGCGGAGCGCTGTCTCAATGTGCGTACGAAGCTCGGTATGGATTTTATTACGCCTTACGTTTGATGGCGCCGCCATCTGAGCTGCCTCCGGATGCATGATGGGTTGGGATTAAGAGGTCATCTCTTATTTTTGCTTCACATACAAACCATTGTTAAACGCATTCAACATTTTTTTTAGCTTGGACATGTATTTGCCATACCAGTTTATCGTCTTTTGAGGTTCGTAAAAATATATACAGGGAATTTTGTTTGATTTGTGTTTGGATAGCGGCTAATGTTGCTGCGCTGTTTTCAGATGTTGAGCTCGGTCCGCAGCGGCTAATGTGCTGCGCTGTTTTCAGATGTTGAGCTTTGTCAGCAGCAGCTAATGTGCTGCGCTGTTTTCAGATGTTGAGTTCGGTCCGCAGCGGCTAATCTGCTGCGTTGTTTTCAGATGTTGAGCTCGGTCCGCAGCGGCTGGGTAGGAAAGAGACAGGCGGCCGGGGACGGCTACTGGGCCGACAACGACTGCAGTGTGCGCTGGCCCTCTGTCTGTGAGACACCGGCTGCCGGCTGACACATGGGAGACACCAGCTACTGTGTGAGACATGTGAGACACCGACTGTCGTCTCAGGCTGGACAGTGGACATGTGAGACACAAGCCAGGACATCGAACATTACACGTTTGTGAGCATGGTGATCTGCTTCAACTTCTCTCGTCTGTACCAACAATGCACCGTCTCCGACACGACTACTAGGAACTTAAGATTAGTTTCCGATGGTTATCCTTTATACTGTGCCTTTTAACCTGTGTGCCATTTGTGAGAAGTGGTTGTCGAATCCGATGAAATATGAATTACACATATACCGTTTAGTCCAGCTAGGTAATGGATTTTCAAGTGCAATGTATGTAGGTATGGAAGGTCGCCCGGTTATCATAAACAACAATCCGGCAATGTCTGTGTCCCTGTCAAGTCCACAAAGGGCAAGGCCCGGGACATGTAGCCGATGTTAACAGGGTCAGCGGTCCTGTGATATATTGACAGCGAATCAGAACTGCCCTCCGGAAACTGTCGCCGCCATTCAAAGCAGCTGTTGCTTTCCTCGCCACTTCACCCGACATGTGATGTATGATCGGTGGGCCTCTTCTATCAGTATTTATAAACTATATAAGTGCCAGGCAAGGGCGTCACCACCGGGGGAGGGAAAGGGAGGGGAGGGGGCAGGATCGGTCCGGCCTCACTCCCCCCAGATAAGAAGGATCTTAACATTAGCCTTTATGGGAGTGGGGCCAAGCACATTGCTGCTCTCCCAAACACCTGGCTGTTTCCCCAATACCTGGCTGACCCCGCAGTCCAAATTTCGTTGCGACGCCCCTAGTACCAGGACATCCAATATATCGCTAAGCGGTTTATATGGATGTCTGCCAAGTTGAAATAACGAAGCAGCACCATAAATTAACTTGTAATATTACATTTATCGGTGGTATCATGTTCATCGGTTTGTCAAATTAATGCGATTTGTTTGTCATAAAGCTTTGCCGGTATTATATAGAGGGTGCCAAGCCGAGTGGTTGATGCGACTTCAGTCATACCACCTCGATGGGACTTCCGCTTCCATCTAACGAGAAATGGAACGACAACACAAAACATGGCATGATTGATGCTTTAATTTTAAACGGTGGAAAATGATACTACTTAGATTTTGTTACAACTACATTCAGCACTGAGTAATAATAAATCAAGTGAAATCGCTTTTTCCGCATAAAACAGTTTTGCTCATGGTGCTCAATATTGTGGAAAACCGAAAAAGGCAAACGTCATCCTCAAAGACGATGTACGGGCACGGAATTGTCTATTTTGTAATTTTAAATTTGATATTGGTGCTTACTGCTCAGCTAAATATCTGGTATGAACGGTGGGTGAGAAAAAATGCCGAAAATATATCGCAGAATCGTCCGCTCTACTAGGCACAGTCCTTACGTGATATAGGTACTCATCGTCTATCGATTGGCAATTATGCTAACCACTGTGCTATTCTCATCCGATATATGTGACTATCTTTTTTATACCAGTGTCTTTCGGGTCTGATAATACCTTTGAGTAGTACCATAATGTTCTTGCTATCATTTTACTGCAACTATTCTTACTAAAGTGGGTCACATAAACCCGGAGTTGCGGCGCCCTCCCCTCCCTCACTAAACATGGCATCTAACATGTGGTTTTTATCACTTGCGATCAACAATTCATTCGACATCTTAACCTTATTGCGAGTGACATTGTATTATTACCAGCACATCTCAATAGAAGCAAGGCTGCTGACACTATAATATAACTGTCTCAAGTAATCATATCACAGATTTAGTCGCATACTCATTCCTCACTAATCTAGGTGCTCAGTCTTGCGTTTTGTGGCACAAGCTAACCCAGGTACCATTTTATGTATCATCGATGGTATTGCTTTATCGTATGTTTCATCTCACAGTGGCTCATGCTGACACATCTCACAGCAACAATGTTTAGCTGAATAGTTCAGACTAACATTTACACTACACTAACATTTACACACCTCACGAACATCATAATTCGGTCATGGCACAAACGGAAGCTTTCACTTCCAGGTACTATTTAATTTCCTGGTGCATTGTACACTCACAGACTCGCGCAGCATTTATAATCTCACATATCACATATGGCTCTGTTCAGTCGCATCTCCACTATCATGACTCCGCTGCCCTAGCTCAGGCTGCTGCCCTAGCTTCACTGCCGTTTCCAAAGCTCCGTTTCCCTGGCTGCAATCATTGCCAGCCTGTTGCTGCTGGCTTACAATCCGGCTGGAGTGGCTGTACCACTGCTGTGTCGGCGTCAGCGACGAGCGGATTCGCTGAAACATACGACGTTCTCGAATGTCGGCGCTGTTCGACAATTTAAGGCAGTGGTTCCTAGCGTTGAGGATGTGGTTACTCCCTTTTGATGACCAGAATAACTCATTACAACCCCTACACCATTCTGCAGGTCGCAGTTCACGGCTTCAAGCTATGCGGTACAGCATATCTTCAGGCGTTTACTACTAGTGCCATCTAGGGACAAGAATATAAGTAAACGTGCGCCGTCACTTCTCCCGAAGCAGCGGTTCCCAGCGTATAACGTGTAAATCTTAACCTAAAGCTGATCGTCACTTAGCATTAATTGGCTTTGCTGCTCTTTGCAATAAGGTCGTAGTGCTGAATCCGAACTGGGATAGATTATGTGCAGTGTGTGACATTATCAAATCAATCAGCTACAATTGTCAATTTGACACTGAGCTGCTTAAGCGCCATTAATCCGCCCGAAGGCTCTATTACCCAAAGTGGGGTAAATTAAGTATCCATATTTGCAGATGTCATTTTCACAAGTAATCTTTCAAAAATAATGTGCATGCGAGCTCACACTCACCTGCAGGAGTGAGCCCTTCTGCTCCATGGTGACGTTGAAGATTGCTCCGATCGGCAGCGGGAGGATGCAGAGAGCCAGGAAGGAGCAACCCACCACGTTGGCCCACATGGGGTAGACGTAGCCACCCGACTCGTAAGGCTTGAAGCTGGTCCAGCTCATCACCATGATGACCTGCAGCGACATCAGAATAGGGAGCTGTGAGGATCGCCGGGATCCATCGTCACAAAGAAGGGGTTATTTCCGACAGTCAAGCCACTCTCAGATGACATCAGACTGCATCAGTTTTTCAGGGAACAGTAGAAAATAATTAAAGATAGATCAAACACAGGTTTGAAGTGGTTTCGACACGGCACTTGGTAAGATTGGGCCCTGTGCCGGACAGAACAGACAGGCGATACGGTGCCGTACAGTACAGACATGTGTAACTTACACCGACCAGAAGAGGTGCGACGGTGCCGTACAGTACATGCATGTGGGCGGCCAGCTGTGGCCCCGGCCGGTAGCCAGTCATCGTCTCCAGGTGGGAGAGCAGCTTGTCGAAGCCGTAGATGTAGTAGAGCGCCACCAGCTCGAGGAAGCAGAAGAGCAGCACCGGCCGGCCGGCGATGTAGTAATCCAGCAGGTCCACCACGTGACGGCCACCCTGCACACCGGCACAGCGTCATTTGAGAGCTGTCGGTGCCTATACCTACTGAGCCATGTAGATAATCCACTCCAGCTGGTGAGTGACGTCCTGACGTACCTGAGCCATGACTTATATGGCAGCTACACTGTAGGCACTGAATGATGCATACTTGATGCAGACGCTACCAGGGGCGGATCTAGGACGGTTTTGGGAGGGGCCACCGGTGGTTGGGCGGGGGGAGCAAGGTCCAAAAAGTCTCACATATGACATACTTATGAAAACTAATCGGATTCCGCTTGCTTATGCATTGATAACTGATTTAAACAAAGCTTCCCGTGCAATAAGTTGCTTAGATTTTCTTTTATATCAGGAAATGTGTCATTTTCCTCCGATTTCAGACGTTTCTATATGGGGCGGCATAGCCAAATTGCCCCTGGATTCGCCCCTGGATGCTGCTGAACTCTTGTACATAGCTTTTGGTGCGCTAGGCGGCTCCATACAGGCATTCGATATATTGCGATGGATTTGTAAAACTTTGACTATGTTATATTCGCTCACCAAACATTCGTACTGGGACTTTTTGCCAGTAAACTGTCGTCTCAAAAGAAAGGAACGCTAGGCTCGCTAATCTGACACCACATATCAGCACAAGTCATTGTGAGCTAATACTGGACTGCATACTAGATACTCTGTGCAATGTCTTTTGGATGTCGGTACTCATCGTCGCAGCACTGCAGACTGACCTGGGTGGTATTGACTAGCGATCCGAGAAAGAGGACGCTACAGACGGCCACCACCACCCAGGTCTTCCTGGTGCGCAGCCGGGGGAACACGTCCAGGATGCTGCTGATGACGTTCTCCACGCCACCGAAGTGCGAGTCGATGCCGAGCGTGAAGCACATGAGGAAGAAGAGGCAGGCCCAGAGGGGCGACACTGGCAGATGGGTCACCAGTTCAGGGTATGCAACGAATGCCAAACCTGCAAACCGGTAGGAAATGGTCACCATAAGCTGTCGGAATACGAACATTAAACTACCGGGCTCTTTTATCGAAATATATATATAGTTTCTTGAAAAGTTACAGTTTAAATATAAAAGCAAATTTATTCATTAATAACGTTATGCGCCAGTATGGATTATAAATCCACTCCAGCTGGTGAGTGACGTCCTGACGTACCTGAGCCACTGGTGACCACCTCCGACACGGGCACCCCCAGCTCGTTCTGACGTACCTGAGCCACTGGTGACCACCTCCGACACGGGCACCCCCAGCTCGTGCGCCAGGAATCCCAGCGACGTGCGCCAGTGACGTCCTGACGTACCTGAGCCACTGGTGACCACCTCCGACACGGGCACCCCCAGCTCCTG
The DNA here is from genome assembly GCA_014673585.1 of Semibalanus balanoides. Classification (NCBI taxonomy): domain Eukaryota; kingdom Metazoa; phylum Arthropoda; class Thecostraca; order Balanomorpha; family Balanidae; genus Semibalanus; species Semibalanus balanoides. The sequence goes on from VOPJ01002027.1 coordinate 134,938, forward strand.
ACGTACCTGAGCCACTGGTGACCACCTCCGACACGGGCACCCCCAGCTCGTGCGCCAGGAATCCCAGCGATGAGAAGATGGCGAACCCGGCGAACACAGACGTGATGCTATTCGCGATACACACCACCAGCGTGTCACTGAAATACACACCACCAACGTGTCACTGAAATACACACCAGCGGTGTCTCTGAAATACACACCACCAGCCGTGTCACTGATAAACGTAATATACACCATCAGTGTGTCACTGAAGCCGCGATACACACCACCAGCGTGTCACGGAAAAACGCGATACACACCACCAGTGTATCACTGAAATACACAACACCAGCGTGTCACTGAAAGCCGCGATGCCCACCACCAGCGTGTCACTGAAAACCAGATCGGCGTTCTAAGGAAAAGTCCGTTGATAACGATCCAAACTGCGGCAGAATGTTCAGGTTATTGGCATCACCATCATCAGAAGTGGACTGTCTTATGTCATGTAACATGGCTGTCGTAAGCCATCGAGCAGACGTCGTTTTATGATGACATACTATTTTGCTCCACGGTGGTCTCGCTGGATTTACATGGCTCACAATAACTGCTATTGCATCGCAGATACATGCGAGTCTCACAAAAGAGCTGCGCGAATTGCGAAAAGCGGATTATCAGCGGTTGCTCAATCACTTAAAAATGGTTACTCACGACCAATTTCCCTCGGTTGGTCAATAGTTATTGACAACTGGAATTGATAATAAATTGAACTAGTTATCAACAACAACAATTTATTTCGAGTCAAAACCATTAATGACTTGAGTCATGATATGAAACAGAGGGGACAGCGATTGGCACGGTTCGGCAGCTCGTTGCGTTGGCTGGTGCGGTGGGATGATACCCCTGTGACGGTGGTCGGAGATGTCTAATGTTGGTTAATATTTTGCGAGAGTTGCCTGCGCGAATTTGCACCAATCACCAGTGCTTTGTTTATTATGCATATAAGTTTGATAGTATATTTTGATTGATGGATTGATTAATTGATCATAGTGTCAGCGACTGAAGAATTAAAGAGAATGTTTCACGTTTGTATTGCCATTATCTTTGGCAGTTATTTAAGTGCCTAAATTACTAAGGTCATTTTCATCCAAAACTTAACCCTTTTTTAAACAATACAATTTGTAAAGTGCAAAAGGGGTCTAAGCAAGTGCCGCCTCTGAATGGCTGACGCCACTCCATGCGTTTTCAAGATTGTTGGTACAGGGAGAAAACGACTTGTGTATGTCGAACCTTGACAGGATCACCTACTGCTACTGCATATAATTTTCTGGACATTAGATTGGGTTCAAAGACGAGCCCATGCTCCGAAACTATGAGACCGATCTTGGCCATTGTTTCACAGTTTGATCCGGCGTGGTCCAAAAGACTGTCGTTCTGAGTTTTATCCATTTTGGTCCAATTTAAGTGGCCCAAATTTGACCAAAACCAACCAAAACAGTTTTGGGTGGTTCTGGTCCAATTTGGTCCACATAGAGCGGACCAATCTGTATAAAATCCAATACGGCACCGTGTTTGGCCACGCCAGGTCGAATGGCGAAGAAGTGACCAAGATCGGTCTCATAGTTTCGGAGCATGGACTCGTCTTTGAACCGAATTTAGTGTCCTGAAAAATGTATGCGGTGCTATTACAATAACAAAAGACTTGTATGCATTCAAGTGTGCGCCAGCAAATATTGTGCCGATTCTCAAAAGCTTTCTAAGCTCAAGGATGACGTCATCGTCCCAATTCAAAAGGCTTAATTTGTATCAAGTTAAGTCACTGTTCGATAAACAAATACCACTATCGCTTTCAGCAGCACTTTCTTTATATTTTTACTACAAGGGGCGTATATTTGACAACTTTCAGAAAGATGAAATATTCCTTTTAAAAAGCCAGGCCGGTGTAGACACTAGACACCCACCGGAAGACGTTGTTGTTGAACCTGTTGTAGCTGGCGAGGGTGATGAGGCCTCCGCTGCCGGCACTCAGCGAGAAGAGCGTCTGCGAAGCGGCCAGCTCCCAAGTGCGGACGTCGCCCAGACGACTGAAGTCGGGTGACATGTAGTACGTGATGCCGTCCATGGCGCCTGGCAGGCTGATGCCGCGGACGAACAACACCACCAGCACCACGTACGGGAAGATGACGGTGAAGTAGACCACCTGTCGGCACGCAGCATGACACAGTCATACACAGGGACGTCAGCTTAAAGGGAATGTGCCTAGTGCCTACTCACATCGGACGTGTGGAGTTGTTGACACTGGTCTATATATTTTTTTAATGAATTTCGCCAGATGCTTCATTTCTCCAGATTCACTCTAGTTTCTGAGATGTTCCATATTCGGCAAGATCAGTATGGTATCACAAAATTATCGGTATTCGCCAGAGAGGCATTCGCTACTGGAAGCACTGCCCTAATTATTACACTACAGTCGAGCGGCAGCACGCAAAGCGAGCGGTCGCGTCGACTATTTTCTAGCGATTTGATTGCCTTCCCTTCTCCTTATACCTGCTCTGTTCCTTTCCAGAACAGTTCAGGTATCTCATTGCCCCGACTGACCTTCATCAGTGTGCTTGGTTTTCCCTTTAATTTCCCAATTTTTGATCCCTTTTTTACTTTCAGTCAACTTGCGCGTCAATTTCTCTCCCTACCGCCGCGCGCAGCGGCGTCCGGGTATTCACGTGACCTCTGTGCTGTGAGATGACCTGCGGTGTAACCCGCCTGGCTTGGCCGAACGGTGCGTAGAACGGCCTGGAGGGTGGAGAACGGTTTTAACGAAGCGGTCTGAGTCTTCGTTTTACACCACGCTCTCCCTTCTCTCTTCATACTGCACTTTACTTCCTTAAACTCTCCGGGTTTAATTGTTTGTGCACTAGACACTGTCCTTCACTTGCCTTTACACTCCGACATACTTACGCTTCACTTGCCTCAGCTGCTAACCTTTTTCCCACTCCCCACATTCACATAACGCAATGTCCAACCGGCCCGCCGAGGGCCCGCCCCCCAGGTTTCACCAGATCGCGGCAAAATGACCCTCCCCCTCGGCACCCGCGACCCCCGCTCCGGTCCTCCCCGGGAGCCTGTCCCGCCTGACTGGCCAGCTCAGGCCAGCGCGGCACCGCCGGCTGCATCGCAGGGGGCCTGTTCGAAGGCACTGGCGGATCCAGAACCTGGGCATGGGGGGCTAAATTTGAAAAAGTTTCTTCAAATTCGAAAAACTCATCGGATTTGGCTTCCTTGTACCTTACTGAACGATTTAAGACAAATATGCCTTAGTAAAAGTTTACTAGATTTCCCTCTACAGTGGAATATATGTCAAATTTCGTCAATTTCAGGCAA